>CAJVPZ010000176.1:0-23358 GCA_910592135.1 Racocetra fulgida | reverse complement strand
ACCTGTGCAGATCTCTAACCCTATCTTATTTATTTTAATAAATATATATATTTTATTTATAAACTATTGTCTGCCTGAATTGCTATAGAGAAAAATATAGTTTTTAAAAGAAGTAAAAATTATATTTATCTCTTAAACACCATTATAAACTTGTGATGAATCTCTGTATCCATATTATTATTATAATACTGCTGTTAAAAAGGCTATAATACTGTAACAATATAAATTTTTTTTTAATAATATTTGAGTTCTTTGTAAGTTCTCTAGTTCTCTTTATATAAGTCTAAATATTTCAAATACAAGATACCATATTGCAAAGTTTTAAGTTTTTTTTTTTTAACTTTGGCTAGAAAAGCTGATGATACTTTATTAGATCCAATCATAACTATATATATAATTGTTAAAATATATTATATAGAACTAGGCTATATTAATCTAACTCAGCAATCTAACATTTATTTGGCTACCCTATTAGATGCCTAAATATATTTTAGTTGCACTACCAGTACACTATGGCCAAAACCAACACTAGCAGTCAAAGTATCTACTACTTGAGAAGATATTGCTATTAAACTACCTATCGATAGAGAGGATTAGACCTGCATCGTATGCTACTCCTGTATTCTGCAACTACTATATCTAGCTAAACTATTTTTTTCACATCACCCACCTTTTCGCTCCTATATAACTTTTAAATTAGTAATATTTGGGTTATAGATCTTGATGATCTCCTAGTTTGGTATATCATGTTATTGTTTTCTCTAAGGTTATTCTGATATTGGTCTAGGAACTGCAAGAGCTTATATCTTAAACCAGAAACTGCTGTCTAGTTAGGTTTACTATATAACATGAGTTAGTATTTCATTGTTGAATATCTTTTTTCATATTTCTGAACAAATACTACTAATCTGTATTTCAAGCCAGTTTTTGCTACTGTTATAGAACTGTTTTATTTTATTGGTTTATTATTTTATTTTAGTATTATTTTATTATTTTGATATTTGTATTTTATTAGTTATTAGTTATTATTATATTTATCTTAGAGAAGAATTTAAAAGACATGCTTAATTGGATAACTCAAGTAATAGTAGGTTACGGCATCTAGTGTAGTACTTAGTAATAGGGAACTACTTAATTAGACGCTTAAAAGGCGTAGATATGGCTAATATGTATTCTCGTTAATGTAACAAAGTCAGGTGTGGTCCTGTGGCTGCCCTGACATTCGCAACCGAAGTTAATAAACGTGCCAGACCCCCAAGTGGTCACCTTAACATTAAAAAAAAAAAAAGAATTTAAAAGACATATATAATGATTAGCCTTAACACTTAATGCTTAGTGATTAATGATTAGCGATTATGCTTAATGATTAATGATTAGCAATTATACTTAGTGATTAGTGATTATGCTTAATGATTAACAATTATACTTAGCAATTAGCAATTAGTGATTAATGCTTAATGTTTAACAATTAGCGATTACAATTAACACTTAGCACTAAGTAAACTACGCTTAGCTGCAATGATTAGTGATTAGCCCTAAAGATATAAAAAGGCTGTAAATTTCTCCAAATTATCATTAGACCTAAAATAACAGAAAACCTGTTATTGTTTACCCTAAACCCAGACTTTTCTAAATTCTCTCTTATAATATTATAGGATTCTTTAGGAATAGAACTCTAAAGATAACCTATCTTATTTATCTTAAACATATATTTTATCTATAAACTATTATCTGCTCAAACTGCCAAAGACAGAAGGATATAGTTTCTCCAAGAAGCAAAAATTATACTTACCTGTTGGACACTACTATAAACCTGTGAAGGATCTCTATAGCTGTGTTATTGTTATAATACTGCTGTTAAAAAGGTCACAGTACTGTAATACTATTGCAACTCAATAACAGCTAACTCAGGTCTTAATATTATATAGTTGCTTAGTGTGTTTTATTGTTCTTTTAAGTACTACCTGCTATAGTAAGGTTTAAGATATATTTCATAAGTATACAGAACAATTCTGATTGTATTTAGGGAATTACACCAATCTCAGTAATGCTATACTACTATATTATACTTGTTTTCAGTATATTGTTATACAAGACCAGGACAATTCTGATTATATCTAGAGAATTATACTAACTCTAGTGATGCTATACTACCATTTGATTTTAAACTCCAGAGGTTAGTAGATTCTAAACTTGTTTGTTATAGACTTTCATATAGGTTTGACCAGAGCTTGATTCAATATTTTTATATGTATTCAGAATATTAGACAACCTTTAATTCTTGCCTTCTATAGTATTTCTATTCTGCACTGCCAGAGATGCTTCTGCTTCTAGTAACAGATACATGATGTAGGTGAAATTTTTCAGATTATGTAAAAACCCGGCCTCTGATCACCTGATTAAGATTAGAGGCAAATCTCCTCCTCAGTTATACAAATCATATATATATAACTTCTTTTTTTTGTATTATCCTTTATTTTAAGACTTGTGACTCTTTTCATTGCTGAAGTCATCATTTACTAGTGTCTCTTTTCATCACTGACATCATTATCACCTCTTTTATTATTCATACTGCCTCTTTTTATCGTTTATGCTGCCTCTTTTCATTGCTTGTGCCATCTCTTTTTATATACTTCTTTGGCCCTAGTATTAATTCAGAAATCAGAACCTACAAAAAAAAAGAAAGGTTAGTTTAAGTTGAAAAAAAAAAAAAAAATAAGAGAAAATACTTGTCTTTGAACTTGGCTTTTGTTTTATTGTTTAATCTGTACTGATTTATTTCTGTATTTGTTATACAGATTAGATTGCATGATTATTAAAAAGTATTTGCATGAGACAGATATTAGAATATAGATAAGATTTTTCGAGTCACGTGAAAATCTGGTTTCTGATCACCCTAATTAAGAACAAGAGCAAATCTTCTCCCAGTTACATAAATCATACAACTACCTTTTTTTTGTAATTTTTTTGTATCATCTTTACTTCAAAACTTGTGTCTCTTTTTGTCACTGAAGTCATTATTTACTAGTGCCTCTTTCGTTACTAGCATCGTTGTCGCCTCTTTTTGTTATTTGTGTACCTCTTTTCATTATTTGTGTTGTCTCTTTTTTGTCATTTATACTGTCTTTTTTTGTATACTTATTTGGTCCTAGTGTTAATTCAGAAATCAGAACCTACAAAAAAAAAAGAAAGGTTAGTTCAAATTAAGAAAAAAAAAAAGAATAAGAGAAAATACTTGTTTTTGAACTCAGCTTCTGTTTTATTGTTTAAGCTTTACTGATTTATTTCTGTATTTGTTATACAGATTAGATCGCAGAATTAGTGTAAGAGGTACTTGCGTAGTTTAGAGTTTGTGTTAGAATTAATGTAGCATTAGATAGTATAGAAAGGTTTAGTAAATAATTATAAAATAATTTAAAATAAAATAATAAATAAAAATAAAGCTTACTATATAACAATTCAAGAAAAACTGCTGAAAAGAGCTTCTGAAGTGTTTTTTATTCAATTATAAAGAGGGTTTTTTTTAACTGCTTCGCTATCTATATAAAATATATAAAAAGCCGTTAGATCATTCCTTGTTAAAATTCTAGTGATACTAAATTATTATCTTTGAGAAATTATAGCACATTAGTACTTTATGTTAATTAATAATTATTTATACAACCAAACATACTGTTTTATATACTCATTCCACTCAAGTATGTACAAAAAAAATAATTTAAAATAAATAATTAAATAAAATAAATTAAATAAATAATTTAAAAAAAATTAAAGTTGAAATGAATTTAAAAAAACTAAATAATAAATAATGGACTTAATTAGGCATCGCAACCTGCGATGTGCTTATATATCGTATTTTAGATGATTGTCCAATCAAATTTCAAGATCAGGTGTAACGTAGCATGATCAAGAAGATTCAAAACAAATGTTCGTTTTGACAAAAGTTGCTTATAACTCAAAATTTTATATATGAAACTATCTTTCGCACTCTAACAAAAAAAATTTCTTGCAAAATTTTACTATAAACCTATTTACGTTGTACTCTAACTCTACCTAACCCTAACAAAAAAATCACGGTTTATTTTAGTTGTTATAAAACATATTATATTTTATATAGATGCAATGTATAAACATATCGCAGCATGCGACGCATATATTTATTCATATATAATAACATAATTTAAGAATTAAAAATAAAAATGATAAAAAAAAAATAAATAAATTAAATAGAAAAAAAAATTAAAACGAATAAAAATATTAAAAAGAAAAAAAATTAAAATAATTAAAATTTTTATATATATATTTTTTTAATTTGTTTTAATTTATCTTTTAAATTTTTTTTAATTTGTCTTATTTTATTTTTTTAAATTATTTTATTTAAATGTTTTTATTTTTTTTTATAATTCGTTTATTTTTTTATTTTTAATTTGTTTTAGTTTATTTTATTTTATTTAATTATTTATTTTAATAGGCAAATCGTAAGTCACCTGAGGGTGTGGCAACTTAGTGAAGTGGTGAAGTTGTCACACCCCCAAGTGGCAAGAACAGAGTTCGAATCCCACCAACAACAAAAATTTGAATTCTTAGTACAGTGTTATGGCAACTGTGAGTGTAAAGGCTGATCGACATCTGTAACTAGGTCACACTAGCTCATACTGGAAGACTATAGAACAATAGTGTAATGTACGAGTTACACAAAACCTGAGTGAAGCAATCATGTAAATCTGAGGTCGGCGTACATAGAAGCCCGCTTAGCAAGACCCGAGTAGAAAGGTAGCACAGATCTTCGATGGTACTACATAAAGGATTATTATTCAGAAATCGGAGAAACGAACAGGACTGAAGTATTTGGTAAGGCACTCCACTAACCAGGCCGCCGGAGAGTACCGGAGGAAAAGGACCCAACTATAGAGATCAGGAGCAGGTTACAGCCCTTCCGGGCTATTTGGATTGGAAGTTTGGGATAATGGGTATATGTCGAATAGTCTGTATAGTAGGTGCTGGGGTCTGGGTGAATTTTATAAGGGCATAGTAGATAACGGTAGCGGCTTCAGCTCGTAAGTACTTGGTCTCGGCCTAGGTGTAAGTTACCGAAATAGACTAGGTAATACGGTATAGTAGGACCAGAATGCTCTAGCAGGTGATGCACTTGAGGATGAATCGGTTAACCATGCCAGTAGTCCTATAGGTAGCGTGCAATGATCTTAGAACTTAGACTGACTTATATATTGCATGTTCTGGGTGAGATTAGATGGATTGGCAGGGAAATTTGGATCAGAGGATTTAATTGGGTAACTCAAGTAATAGTAGATTATAGGTACGGCATCTAGTGTAGAACCTAGTAAGGTAGATACTTAATTAGGCGCTCAAAAGGCGCAGATATGGCTAGTATGTATCCTCGTCAGAATGTACTTGTCTGGGGTCCTCTTGAAAAGGACACCACATGATCCTAGTATCTAATAAAAGCAGAAAGCCAAAGAGGCTAACCTTGGCTACAAAAAAAAAAATCGTAAGTCACCTAAACAAATATATTTTTTTTTATATATAAATTTTACTATAAGCCTAAATATGCAGTGCTTCTATCTAAAACTTTTTTTACTAAGTAAATTACTCTTGGTTTTGCAACAAAAGTTGTAGAGCTCATCAAAATGCATTTAATAGTGGAAAACCATTGAAATTGGTTTGGTGGTTTTTGAGAAATCTTTAAAAAACTTTTTTTGACCTGTAGGTTGATAGCGCAGTGATTAGTGCTTCTAGGTCACAATTGCAAGGTTACGAGTTCGAGTTTCACTGGATGATGAACGGCTCTGCCAGGACCACGATTAACTAAGATCTTTAGAGAATTTTCCATTAAAAATAAAGAACAAGACTCGTATAAGTTGCAGTTCGCCGGTATAGCCACAAGGCCGAAGATGATCAGATAAGGTATAATCTGTCAATAAACGAGCTAAAATTGAGAAAAACACAGTTTAAGGATATATAAAAAGGACGATCTAGCTTGTGGGTCATGTGAAGTTAGAGAACTGCAGATCAAAAGAATATAGATCCTACACTGTGGCACCAGGGTCCTGAGACATCATATGACATACTTAACAAAGCATAAGTTATCTCACCAGTACGGTGACATATAGGTGGCTAATTTGCTATACCAGTGATCTCTACAGATATGAAAACTCTGGCCTTTGAGAGATGTGAGAAATCCGAAAGTGTCTAAGAACCTTTAAAATGCGAAAGGAGGTAAAAAAAAAAAAAAACTTTTTTTTCATATATAAAATTTTTTTAAAAAAAATTGATTTTTTTTAAAGAAATTTTATATATGAAAAAAGTTTTTTAAAGATTTCTCAAGAACCACCAAGCCAATTTTAATGTTCTTTTACTATTAGATGCATTTTGATGAGCTTTACAACTTTTGTTACAAAACCAAGAATGATTTACTTAGTAAAAAAAGTTTTAGATAGAAGCACTGCATATTTAGGCTTATAGTAAAATTTACATATAAAAAAAATATATTTATTTAGATAACTCGCGATTTGCCTATTAAATTATTATTTTTTTTATTATTAATATATGTATGTATATAAGTACATACTAGAGTACAGTCGTCCTCCTCTACAGTCACCTCCTATATAGTCACACCCTCTTTATAAGCACTATTTTTTGAAAAATTGTTGGTAATTTACTTATTAATAAAAACTTTATATAATCACAATACTATTAAAATTTTATAATCACATCTTTTTTATGTAAAACAAACTGCGTGATTATAGAGGAGAATGACTGTAACAAAGTAGTTAAAAAAAAAGCCCTCTTTAAAATCGAATAAAGAAACACTCAGAAGCTCTTTTTAATAGTTTTTCTTGAATCTTATATAATAAGCTTTATTTTTTATTTATTTTAAATTATTTATATTATTATAAATTATTTTCTCTATATTTTATAATTATTTTTCTTATATTTATATAAATCTTTCTATACTATCTAATACTACACTAATCCTAACCCAAACCCTAAACCATGCAAGTACCTCTTAATAATTATGCAATCTAATTTATATAACAAATACAGAAATAAATCAGTACAAATTAAACAATAAAACAGAAGCCAAGTTCAAAAACAAGTATTTTCTCTTATTCTTTCTTTTTTTTTCTCAAGTTGAACTAACCTTTCTTTTTTTTTGTAGGTTCTGATTTCTGAATTAACACTAGGGTCAAAAAAGTATATGAAAAAAAGCAGCATGAGCAATGAAAAAAGGCAGTATAAATGATAAAAAGAGGCAGCACGAATGATAAAAAGAGACAACAATGATGCTAGTGACGAAAAGAGATACTAGTAAATAATAACTCCAGCAACAAAAAGAGGCACAAGTTTTGAAGTAAAGGATGGCACAAAAAAAGTTGTATATATATAATCTGTGTAACTGAGAAGAGGATTTGTTTCTGATCTTAATCAGGGGTAATTGGAGACCAAGTTTTTACGTGACTTGAAAAATCTTACCTATATTTTGTATCTGTCGCTCTAGCAGGTAGAGACTTTGAAAATGAATTAGTTAACCAAACTGGTAGTCTTATAGGTAGTTCGCAAACGATTCTGGAACTTGAACTAACTAATATACTGCAGGTTTTGGATAAGGTTAGATAGATTGGTATAGGAAACTCAAATTAGAAGATTTAATTGAATAATCCAAATAATAGGTGTATTATAGATATGACATCTAGTATAAACCTAGTAATAGACAAACTACTTAAATTAGATGTTTAAAAGGCATAAGTATAGCTAGAATGTATCCTTGTCAGAATGTACTTGTCTAAGACCCCTTTGAAAAAAGCACCACATGATTCTATAATCTAATAAAAGTGATAAGCCGAAGAGGCTAACCTTGACTACAAAAAAAAAAAAAAAAAAAAGATTTTACTTATATTATTTTAGCTTTTTAGTATTTTGAATTTGAAAATTTAATTAAAGTTTTATTGTTAAGGGTTAATTTTGATAACTATAGTTATAATGGTCTGTAATATATACTGTAGTAAGTTTATATAATTTAGAGAATTTAAATAGTCTGAGTTGCTGTATATTATTGCTTAGCCAATTAAATAGCAAAATCATCACGTAATTTCCGAGGCTGTTATAGATAGATATGTAACATTCTATTACAAATAGATTTATTCTAGTAAAAAAATCCTTTTTATAACGATATAAAATTTTACTCCTATTTTATCTATACAGTCAATTCTCCACAAGTGCTCCTTTTTTAGTATATTGCATTTAGAGTAATTATTATCATGCGTTATAATTAGATCTCTCTATAAGTGCACATTTTCTAGATGGAAAGCTCACTTTCTATAACTTGCCTATAATATTTCTTGATATCTTCCGAACTTTTCCAAAATTTTTCGACGTTGCTAATTATATTACCTGGCCCAAATTAAACATACACTGCTCTTAATTTTGCCCAAAAATTCATTGCTTTCAAAATTTCATTTTATATCGTTTTGTACTAAAAATTACGGTTTATTCATATCTATTAAGGGTCTGCAACCCAGGCACGTGCCTGTGCCCAACAAAAGGTCTGGGCATGAACATAGGCACGAAACCTCAGGCATGGGTATGGGCATAGGCATGAAAGCTCAGGCATGAGCATGAACATGGGCATAAAAAATTGGCATAGGCATAGGCACGGCACAAAAAACTTGGCATGGGAACAGGCACAGAAATTTAGTATTTATTATTTACTTATGCCTGGCACTTTGCCCAGCACCTATGCCCGGCACCTTGTGCCTAGTACTTTGTGCCCATGCCTTTGCTAGTGCCTGGCACTTTGTGCCCATGCCTTTAATGGTGCCCGGCACTTTGTGCCCATGCCTACAATAGTGCCTGGCATTTTATGCCTATAGGCATAGGCATGGCATGAGGCACCTAGTGCCTGGCATAAGCCCATATGGGTTATGGACTAGGAAAACCACCGTCTGAAGGAGGGTTTCCATTTTGAGAAAATGGCTATTATTTGTCTGTGTAACCTAAATTTTACCCCTGAATTTTTTGTTTATTTTTAGATATCAATTACTGAATAAACAATGTCATGTGATTACAAAACACTGATTGACCAATCTAATTTCATTGAGCCGTCAATCTTTGGCTGTCAATCTATTTTTAGAACACGAACGTTAAAAAATTGGATTGTATTCAGGTTAAAATATCTTGACAAATTATTATATTAACATAGGGTAAAAAGCGAAATACATATAGATATCGACCGGCACTTTAATTTGAATCAAAAATCTCGAAATTGATAAAAAAGTGTCAGACGGTGGTTTTCCTAGTCCATGACCCATATGCCCAGCATGGGCATTTGCAGACCCCTAATATCTATATATTTCCGTGTCCCTGGTGTCCCGCGATCCTGGGATAGTTGTCATGGGTTCGACAATCACGTGAACGGAAAATCGATCCTCTCAATCTCCCCAACTTAAAACCCATCTCTTCTTACTTTTAAAATTCATCTCTTTATAAATAACTTATAGTCATATGATTTGACTCACATTAAATATCTATCATAACTACGTCATAAATTTAGGGTAGTGTACGTATTACATATTAGCCAAGCAAAGAAAATAATAATATCAAATTAGTAAGAAAAAAAGGGGTTTATTCAGTGTTAAATTTTTGTTGTTTTCTGTGTAATAATAATAGATTTTCAGAGGTTATATATTCAACCGTTTTGACCCGGTTGAACCGTTTTGACACGGGTGACCGGTTTACTATAACCCGGTTCTAAACTCTATCCCATAAGTTGTGAATTATCCTTCGGAGGATATTTGGTCTGACAAAATGTCATTAATCTCTTTATTGACTGGATCCATTTACGCGTTGTTTCATCGTTAAGCACATGTGCAACTTGTGCTGAAAAAATCTTTTCACGTGCGGAACGTTCGTGAATACTATTTTGAATAAATAGTTGATCAATGACAACAAAATGATAATAAAATGTTGTATAACAGCACAAGCGTAATAATACTTACCCAACCATAGTAACACCTAATTTTAAATAGTATAATGTTGATAAATGTTTCTCAAGTAGATAAATCTTAATAATAGCATATTCAATGATACTTACCAATGGGCCAGGGTGCGTTCCCAATAGACAATCGCAAATATGCATCATTTGCATTCATATACTCTCGTTTTTGCATATAATGTGTGATTTCTGTTATTCGTGCCAGTACGTCTGGCTCAATTGCCTAATAAAATTCATACGTTTTAAATAGTTATATATCTTCTAATTTTCATTTCTTAGTAATAATGTTTCCTACCTTTTTTTTTAGAGTTCTAAAGAATGGTTGCATATATTCATTTGTTTGCTTTTGAGTAGCTGCTGCAAATTTTCCTTGTGTACTTCTCTTTACATGATCTGGTCGATTATTCATTTCTTGTTCCCATTCTCTTAACAAACGCTACATATAATGTGAATTGTAAATAAACACTTATGTATACAGATATTATTACCATATACAATACACACCTTGAAGAAAGTGTATATAAGGATATAAAGTTTATCAGGATCTTTTTCAATGAGATCAACTTCGATTGGTGTGTTATCCAAAGGCAAATCTTCTACAACTCTCTTCTTTTTTGAAGATCGACTAATCTCTTCCTCAGGTTGTTTCTTCAAAACTTCCAAATCCAAACCAGTTTCCATTTCTTCTAAAGTTTTCATGAAATCATTACGTTGTCCCTCTGACCTTTCCTCTATAAGTTCAAGTGCTCGTAATCGAGTTTTCCTATCTTTGTCTGATTCCCCAAAAAGGCGAATTGGTTGTCCTTTTGCTCTTAATCGGCGAATCACTTCTTCTTGTGAAATATTAAATGTATCGCTACCATCATTCTGAAATAATTTTTTAGTAATCGAAGCTTTATAAAAGTGTTAAATAATATTAAAGTTATTACCTCTTCCTTCTGTACTTCCTTATTAGGTGTGTCTTGTTCTGCCTTTTCTTGTTCATTAGGTGAAGCAAGCTAATAAGCACAAAAGTAGAGTTTTGCCTTGTCAGCTTCTAACTATATCAGTTCAAACCGAAAAATCATAATTCTAAGCATAAAGCATACTGTCTGGTCTTTTAATTTACGTTTTTCCTATAAAGAAGAATTTGGTCAGATGGATTTTCTTTTTTTTTTACTAAAAAGATCTGTTGAAATAAATAATGCATAACATAAAAAAAAAAGACCGTTTTACTTACCTCACGCTTTCGCTCTAATTCTTCTTGAATTTTTAAGTAGTCTTGTTCCCTTTGTTTTTCCAATTCTGCGCGACTAATGTACTTCTTTTTTTTGGATCCTTGATTTCCATTTTCTAAAGCTTTTCGTTTCTTTTCGATTTCAATTTTTAGACTGTCCATGTTATCATTATCAGTTTATAAAAGTTTATATTTATCGGGGTCCGCTAAAGCGGGGTAACTATTAAATTGACGGTCCTGGGGGTAGTGCAGATCAACTGACAGCCAATCGAAACCATCAATTAGCCAACAAGTTTTTTTTAACTTTAACCGAAGCTAGCATAATACCTACCACAAAAAATTTAATATAAATTTATTTATTCGAATTCTACAGACTCGTTGAATTCAGATAAAAAATTTTTATCGAATTTGGACGGGTGGTTGTCCAGATTATAGATGCTGGTGAAACTGGTGAAACTGGTGAAATTTAATATAACAGCAGATTTTAGATAGTCACCAGTTTCACCAGCTTTATTTAGTTTCACCAGTATCTATAGTTCAGATTAGTGCTTGGATCCAGTGGATATCCGACTACATACCATTTTCCTACCTATATATATAGTTATAAATACATAATTAGCAAAAATAAATTTATTACAGTCAACCCCTCTATAGTCACCTTCTATATAGTCACAAAATTAGTACAGTCATCCCCCTCTATAGTCACAAAATTAGTATAATTAAAATTTATTTTTACCAATTATTTATAACTATATAGCTGATAGAAAATACCTCTATATTAGTTGCACCTCTTTAAAATCACGGTTTTTGTATCCCGAAGGTGTGACTATAGAGGGGCTTAACTGTAGAAAATACCTCTAAATTAGTCGCATCTCTTTAAAATCACGGTTTTTTGTATCCCGAAGGAAATTTTATTTACAAACCATAAAATTTTAATAAAAATTAATTATAATTTTAAAAATTTTTATCAATAATATACTTTTATTATCTATATCTAAAATTGGGATCTATAATACAATAGATATGCTTTTAATTTACCACAAAGAACAATAGTTTGAGTTTAACTAAAATCAAAAAATATTTTATAATCTAAAAAAATCAATAATTAAATGAAAAAATACTATAAAACAAGTTATAATAAATATAAGTTGGGATCAAAAAGAGATCAACCTGTAGAGTGTAGACACTACTGCATACATGTTGAGTAAAGCAGTAAATTCGTGAAAAAGAATTGATCTTACCAAATACTATCACTATAAGAAAATAAAGTTCCGATCGCAGATCATATGAAATTTTATTACGTACGTACAAGATTTACACAAAATTGTTTTTGATTGACGATAGTTTGGATGGTTCTACCACAAGATCCCGACATCCAAAATCTCGAAACCATAATCCCGGCGTGACAATTAACATTTAAAGATTAGTAATCACATTAACAATCATTGTCAGACTTTAAATTTTAATTGTCACGTCGCGTGATGTCAGTATTATGGCTTGTCGAGATTTTGGATGTCAGGATTTTGTGGTAGAACCATTTGGGGTTACAATCGATTTATATTTGATTTAAAAGTAGTTAAACGGTTTAATATCCCTAGACTAGATTACAATGTTTTTACAAAACAAAAGACAGCTTAAATTGCCGAGTTTAATATTCAACATCGGGGATTCTTTGACAGTTTATCGTTATAAAGTAAGGTATATAAGATTTTTTTTGGTACTGTACGTATCAAGTTTTGCCAATTCGTATCCGTGGCTGCCAATCCATTTTTGTAATGCGAAACGTTACGTATTATGCAGAACATATCGTGTAACATTCCGGTCTATCATCCAATCACAGAGAAAGCCCGTGATGCTAACATTTATTAGGGACCGGCACTTTTTTCGCAATGATAAATTGAATGTCATTATAATCTGAAAAATTTTACGATTCACCCTATAAAGCTTTGAAACTTTGAAACTTTGAAACCTTTTGCTAAAGATGCCACGACATAGTAAAAACAATACGGCACTTTCGTTTTTTACGTATGCCGAAGGCAAGGCCTTAAAATATGGTACAAAAAAGGTACGATTACGATCTAAAATAAATCGTAACTTCCGATCTTTATAAATTTATACGTCTTTTTTCTAGCAAAGACTAGGCCGAGATTCCATGAGAGAATTTGATGCATGCTATCTTTGTCTTCAAAGAGCCCGTGATCCTATATGTTGTGAGCAAGGTCATCTATATTGTAAAGAGTGTATACTAGAAAATCTTTTAGCTCAAAAAAGAGAAATCCGACGCCAACAAAATTTATTGGAAGCAAGAGCAAAAGATGAAATTGAGGAATCTAAAAGAAAAGAACAATTGGCAAAAGAGGCGGTGATTCATGATTTTGAGAGGCAACAGGTTAGAATCGCACCATTAGGAACAAAAATGGAGGAATCAATGAAAACATCAAACAAATCGACAAAAACAACAGATAATTCTACAAAAACAAATGATAATGGTAAAACACCCAACTCTACAAAAAGTGTCAAAGCTATAGAATATGGCGAAACATTGCAAGGTAAAAATTATTATCCGAAGAATCCATTGTGCAGGTTGTACTATTATGTCACTATTTCCTTAAACATATAGATAACCAAAAGAGTTTGTAACAGTAGCCGGAAAAAAACGAGACTTTCGTCTCGATGAAGACGAAGTCGAAGCAATAGCTTTACGTGAACAACAAGAAGCAATGAAGAGATTAGATGAGGAACAGGTATTTAGATTAATAGAGATTTATAATTTGGTTTAATTCGATTATTAACATTACTTTTTCTGGCATAGGCAGCTGCATCTAAACCAAAATTACCTAACTTCTGGTTGGTACGTGTCACATAATTATATATTATTTTTACAAAAATTATAATTTTGAGTATCAGCATTTAATAATAAAATATATATATGCATTTTCGTTATATCTTTAGCCGTCACTTACCCCATCTGCGGATCCTGATAAAATCAAATCGGTGAAATTACAGACAATGTGTACTGCTACTGATCCTGAACATCCTTTTGGGTATATATATATATATATTTACTATATTACAATTGTATATTTTTATTTTTAATGCTTATAACTAATCTCTTGGTATTATATAGTGTGAAAAATTTCATACCGACAAAGTTTACTGAAGACGTAGATCCCAATACTAAAAAAACAAGCTTTGTTTGTCCTTCATGTCGTAAAACCTTAACAAACTCTGTTAAAATTTGTTGTACGTAATAAATTAATTCATTTTAATCAGGATATTCATGTTAACTGTGGTTCTAACATGTTCGAATTTTCATGTTTTAAGTGGCGAAACGCTGTGGGCATGTTATTTGTAAAATTTGTGTTGAAAAATTTGTTAAAAATTCCAAGCAATGTTTTGTTTGCGGTGAAAAATGTCGAAGCAAAGATATTGTTGATATGTCGGGCGAAGGTAAACATTCATTTAATTCTGTAAATTTTTTTGCAAAATTAATTTTTGGTATTCATCATTTATTATATATCAGGTACTGGATTCGCGAGTGGTGGTGGTCCGGTAATGGCAGAACGTTTTGATGTTTCGTTTCAATGAAGTTACTGTTGATTCTACCTATAGATTCTATTCTAGTTATATTATTACAATAAATTTGATAGTGATAATATACAGATGGTTGATTCAAAGCTTTGTGTAATTAATTCTGCTACACAAAGTTGGTAATATGGTTCTTTGTCAAATTCTCATATGTGCATTAATTCATGTAATTTACCGATTTATGACAAAGAAGGCAGTTAGTCTAGTCTAATCAGTCTAGTTTAACCAGTGGCATTAAAATATTTATATTGATTTAAATTTAAGATTATAAATGCAAAAAAACAACCAATCGTATATGTTAGTGCTCAGAAGTCTTTAAGTGATTACAGTGGATCAGTATCGGTATGGTATGGGTGAGCAGATCAGTATGGAATAAACACCATACCATACTGATATAACCCTAACGCTAATTTATATCACAATCAGATCGGATAAAATTCGGCTTGTACCATACTGATCTGCGAAACTCCTGAGTCTTACGAATTGATATTCCATCTTTTACGTATTAGTGTAAAAAAAAAAATCTTGTAAAATAAACCACAGTAACACATGCGATTATTTATTTAACATATATAGTGTGCATATTATACTAGGTGCATCTTTGGTTTCAAGTATAGTGCAATTAATAATTTTTATAAATCCTGGAGAGCTGCACTTAGAGTCGTCTGTATCACAAAATGCATGTATTTAACAATAGTTAAGATATAATTGGGGGTTAAAGAAAAGAGCACTGAATATTTAAAATATATAAAAAAAATTTTGATTTTTTTTATGTATGTATCTTTGAAAATATCGATACATATATATATATGATATTATTTAATATATATACATATAAAAAGTATTTTTACACAGTAAATAATATGTACAAAAACATTTTTAGCTTAGAAGATAATTCCAATTAATTTTTTAAGAATGACAATGTAAATTATTACCGTTGACTATTCAATATTTCACGTGATTTTGGATTAAATTCCAACATCTACAGTTTTTTAAAAAGATCGAATTAAAAAAATTTTTTTTTATTTGTTTGAATGAATAAATGAAAAAAAATAGATAAATCCAAAATTTTTTGTTAGCAACAAGTCTGTATATATGTTCCGGCATCATTTTTACCATTCGTTCACCATCATAAAACATGCACAAATATCCTAGAAATTTTAAATGGTTTAATAATAAAAGGAATAAATTGGTTTAATAATAAAAGGAATAAATAAATAATGTGAATAAATACGGTTTTAAAAAAAAAATAATATGAAATCAAGAGAATTTTTTTTTTTTAATCATGCCTTATAAAAGTAAAAAGAAAATTCAATTTTTTTTTTGATGAGGCAAAAAACCTCTATGTATAATTCTAAAACAAAAGTTACAAATAATACATAAATACAAGAAAAAAAATATTAAAACAAATTAAAAGCAAGGTGAAAAATCAATAATAATATTCTAAAAAGAATTAGAAGCAAAAAAAAATTTAATGAATGAAGCAAAATAATTAAATAGAAAGAAGGAATAAATTTATATATAATTTCTGTATGAATTAATATAGACCCGCGTTTCTGTGTAACGTAACAATCTGCATTGTTAATTTTTTTTTTCTTACATGTTTAGCTAATATACTTTTTTTCTTTTTAGATAAACGGTTATTTTTTTGATTTATTTTCCAGTTTATTTTATCGTTGGTGTTGTTCCGTGGATCCATCATTTTGGTGATTTTGGTGCTGTTCGTGGTCCTGTTGCCATATCGTTGTTGTTAAGTGGTTTCGCCAATGTAATTTTGTCGCTGGCAATGGTTTCGTGGTTTCACGATTGCTGACTTCAATTGAAGTGCTTTGTAGCTTTCTTATTTCATTGTGGGCCTCTGTTTTTGGACTTGTCAGCTCTTTGTCAGTGTGGTTTACGGCTTCTTTGTTTGTGAGGTGGTTATTCGCCTGCTAGTGAATTATTCGTTGGCGTTGTTTGTGGCTTCGTGTTTCTGGTGATATGTTTGTTTTTTTTTGTTTTTGCTTTTGTTGAATATCAGATATAAGTTTAACTAACAGTACTTATTTTTAAGTAAGCGCTGTTAATTCGTCATTAGTATGCGGTGTTTTTATTTCATCATTAAAAAAGCTTCGCTTTGTTATCTGTTATCGTTGGTTACATTAGAAAAGTTTGTATTATTTTTAGCTATTATGCTGTTGTTACATTAGGTTAGTATAGCGAAAGTTAGGATAGATTGGGTTAGTTTGACGTCGCTTTCGTTGTTGTGTCATGATTACTTTAGGGTTAGTATAGCGAAGTTAGTCGCCATTTTTGTTATTGTGTCATTGGTTACAGTAGGCCATTTTTCTACATGATATACTGTTGAAAATCTACATTTACCAACTTTTCTGAATTCATCGTGATATCTCTCATCGCCCAATATTTCTTTCAAGTTACTAAAATTGTTTGATTCGTCCCCTATTTATATAAATTAATAAACTTGTGCCAAATATATCCGTCGTGCCGTGGTTACATTGCAATCAAAGACTTAAAAAAACAACTGATGCAACAACTATTTCTATGAGAGATCCCATAAACAATCTAGCAGGGTTGTATTCAAGATCTTATCTAATTCTAAGGATAATTTTCAAGATTTCTTAAAAGAAATTAATTATTTGTTATACGGTTTATTAAACGCATATTTAACTGAATATGTTCGTGATTCCATAATTTGGCCTAGCATTGTGAAAAAATTTTTATACAGTTAAAGCAATTCCAGTTCTTAAAAAGTATTTCATTTAGAATTAAATTAAGAACTGGATTTATGGTTAGGAATTGGTTTTTAGGATCGGGTTTAGTGTTAGAATTAAAAATAAGATCGAGGTTTAGTTAAAGGCGAATTAGAATTAAGTATGTTAAACATGTATATTAAATAATGTAATAAATAAATAAATAAAATTTTATTGTAATAAATATGATATTATATCAATTTGCAGTATATTATTACCATAATACATATCTATCACGTGACGCGGGTACATAATCCCTTTATGTATATATAAAAGAAATGTCCAAACCCAAAACTTTTGAACCCAAAAAAATATAAAAATCAATTACGAATCGTCTTCTTTTTTCGACCTCCTTTTTTCCCATGGGCCATTTTCGCGAGACCCTTTACCTGAGCATCAAACTTACTAAGGTCTTCTTCATATAGTTCCAATTCTTTTTTCATAGACTTTGCCATTCTGAAGTCAGGTGTATGTTTAATTAGATAATAGAACTCCACGACCTCAGCAGTAGTTTTATGTACTTTTTTACCAATTAAAGCAAAATCTTTTCCATGTTCTAAATAAGAAGCGAGGAAAATTTTATGTTGATAAGAAGACCAAGTGGATAATATGGCTGTTTTTGAAGGAGGAACAGGAAAATTGGGATTTTTGGAAGGAATAGAATTATAACCACCACAACCAATAACTCCATGTGCGTTAGTTAATGGGATACGTCTCGGTTTAGTATAAGGTGCATCAAGAGCATCAGGTATTGGCGCAGCACGCTCACGATAATACAGTTCTTTTTCATCATCTTCAGAAATTGCTGATTTATGCTTTCTTAGACGCGTAGCCGGTCCGGACAACCGTCGTTTACCCAGTATTTGATCTTTAGATCGATTACTTGGTTTTGGTTTTCTAGAAGAACGACGAGGACTCGCAGGACAAGGACTTGACGGCGGACTAGAGCCGACGCTACTGGCAACCGAAAAAACAGGAGAAGGATGATGATGAAATTTTCTCGCAACTATAGCCAAAGATGCAAGAGTTGATATTGCATCTTGTTCATTAGAACCGATATCATCTTCAGCAGAACTATATGAAGCCGGACTTGATGAAAACTCACTAGGAGAAATAGGTCTTTGAGGTGAAAATTGAGCACTAAAAACGACGCGTGGTAGAGATCGTGAAGAACTAGAACTAGAAATATTATCTAAATTATTATTTCTAACATCTAAGAAATTTGGGTCTTTTCGCGTTTCCAATGATTTAGAAAGACTAGAAATTTTATTATTTTTATATAAAGGAATAGTAAAAGGGAAAGGATTTTTTTGGATTTGAGGAATCGAAAACATATGTGTAAACTGAGAGAGTTGAGCTGAAGTCATTCAGATTTTTTTTTTTTTTTTTTTTTTTTATAAAACCTTACAATAATAAGAAAAAAGTTTTTTTTTTTTTTTTAGTAATAAGAATAAAAAAAAAAAAAAAGGCACACGAAAGATAAATTAAGATACACGTGTTATTGTAAGTGTCTAAGTCGAACAATCAATGATAACGTGGCGTCCCCTATAATTAGAACGATTAGGATCGAAAAATAATCTCTAGTAATAAAAAAAAGTCGTGAAACAGCCGCACCTCCTTCAAACGCAATAAAAAAATAAAGAAGAAATTTTTTTTAAGAGTCAGTATAAGTTAATAAAATAAATAAGTAAGTTGGCGTCGTGATGGAACAAATATGTATAGTTTTTATAACAATATAATAATAGACAAGGAGTGAAGATTAAAAGAGAATTGATGATGAGTGAAGAAAGAACATGTCTAACAAGAGATCTTTCGAGAACGCAGGCTCACTAAAAGAAAAGCATTCGAAGAAAGAAAATAAGAGGAAAAGATTAGAAGTCCGCGTTGGTAGAAGGGACGAACACAGGGGACGACAGTTAAGAATAGAAAACACGCGATAGTTGACAAAGTGACGCGAAAATAAGACAAATAGAATGGAAAAGATATAAAAACAAAAAGGTGGAAGCGTTGTCGGAGGGGCGGTTATTCAAAGAATAGCGGTATTTTGAGTGGGGAGGTTAGAGCAGAACAAAAAACAGGGTGTTTATTGTAGTCTTGTACCATACCATAAATATCACCAAAGGTTCACGAATGAGTCTATTTGGCAAACCCAGAATAAAGCCAATACCAGTCCGATGTTACACATAGTCCGATAGTATAAATCATCGAACAGATGTTCAAATACAGCAACCCCATTATCGATATATCGATATATATTATTTTTTTTAATATTCCATATATTTCCAAATATTGTCCATTATGATGGGTTTCATAACGGATTATTCCTAATAAATTTTCTGCATGCAATTTTCTTTGCCCGATCCATTTCATTGTGGCATTGAAGTAAAATAAAAAAAGACGTGAGACTTAATAAGAAAGAAGAGAAAGAGAAGATTAATAAAATGCACAAGGAAAAATAAGGAAATATCGAACAATATTAAAATTATTAAAAGAAATTTAAAGTAATTATTAATGTTAGAAATGCTCTTTTAAAAGCGAGACTGAGCGCGAACAACAAGACCGAAATTTTAGGGTATGAAAGAATCCGGATATAGAAAGATTTTCTAACCAAACAATTTCTATAAGATATTATAAATCATACATAATGATATTATAATAATAAAATAATGTTATATAATATAATAATGATAACGATAAATATAATATATTATTATTATTATTAAATATAATGTAAAAAGTTCAAACTAACCTATTGCATGGTTAAAACAGTAGTACATAAATTAATACTCCGATAAATAGCGAAACAATAACCATTTTACGCGTAAACCTGTTACGGAGTTGATACGATAACCGAACTGTTCCTAACAACTGCTGCATGGTTATGATATCATTAAAAACGCCAAGTGCACAAACAAAGCGCAGTTAGCTTACGATGATTCGTGGTCCCACTGCATGTGGAAGTCATCTCACTAGTCTACCAGTCACATTAGTCACACTTGTCCGTGTGACTGGAAAGAATACCGCGCGACTTTGTCATGAGACTTCATATGAATAATCATGGCGATTATAGTAAATATATCGATATCAATATATTGTATGGTCGCGGGAATAAATAATTTTCGGACATTTATTTTTGGCAATTAATGACTAGAATAAATTTATACGTATCTTACTGCAGCCGGAAAATTGGAAGATTGTATGATTCGGTTGTGTTGCGAGAAAAATTAATATCTATGTAACACGAGAATATTAATAAAGGAAGATTTCTAACAAGCCACACATGCATTTACAATTCCGTTCGTTTCACCATCGTGTTTCATATTAACGTCTCCCCAATAAATTATCTGTTCTCTGAAATCTCTTGATTTGCATATGCAACCTGTTGATTAATGTGATTATCTGTTACCAAATCAATTCTTCTTATTGGTAATACTTGTATCTTCTGAAAAAATTTTTGAGAAATCTTTTGATTCTAAGAATGTCTAAATGTTTCTACTTGTATATCGACCATTCTTAAGATCTAATCTTTTCTCCATATCCAATAATCTTCGTCCTCGATTTCTTTCTAAAGGTCTTTTCTAAACATTTCTCTATATTATTCTCGTGTTCTATCTTATTTATTTTATTTGTTTACAGATGTGGATGGCTCCCTTCTTTCACGTTTGAAATTCGATGTGAAGGATGCGATGAAAAACAAAGATCAATTAAAATTGAATGTCGTTCGTGTAATTATACTTTTATTTTTATTTTATTTTGTTGCTCTTCGTTCTGGCTCTTTTATAATCCTTCCTTACAGGGTCTTCTCTCGGATATCACTTATGCAAGCAAATCGTCAACTTCTAAACCTTTTTTGGCTTCTGACAATGAGATTTATGAAATCATCAGTCGTGCAATTAAACGTCGTCAAGAATCTATTGATCAATTTTCTCGGGCTAATCGTTTAGATCTAGTAGAGAATGAATCTTCTGAACTACTTCTTTTGAATTCTTATTTACCTCAACAAATGACTGTTCAAGAAATTGAACTTGAAGTTGTAAAAGTTATTGATCAATTTGATCCAGGTGATGTTGGAATTAAGGATTTGGGAAAAATATTAAAGAAATTGAATCTTGATAATGCTAGAGCTCCAAAAAAAACCGTAGTTGAAGTTGTAAAAAAAGTCTTATCATCACGAAAGACTGGTTAGCAACAAAATATATTAAAAATATTGTTCCACCAATCATTTCAATGATATATCATTGATTAACTACGTACGTTACCTATATTTATTTAAATATACCCAATTACGTATACCTGTTATATATCTTTAATTGCTTTAATCAAACAATTTGAGTCGAATTTTAATCGTGTAACCTAATTGCGTTTTTTAATATTATTGTTTGCACTTTATAAACAATTTGCATCGTTCTAAATACTATAGTTTAAAACGTTATCTGCTATGTACCACCAATTATTGTTAATTCAAATTTGATAAAGTTTAATATGTTGTATGTAGTTCAATATTATATATATTTTTATAGCTATTTATAGTAAAAATTTTAACCAATTTGATTAGTAGTTGTTAAAAAATAAAATATAAATTGATATAAATTATAATTAATTTTAATGCATTGCCAGGGTGTAGGTTAAGAAATCAACCAATCATATTATAAAAATGCAAATCACGATTATCCGGGGTGCACTTTATTGATTGCAAAAAAAAACCAAAAAAAAACCAAAAATTTCTTCAAAAAAAAAGCCATCAAAAATTTTAATTTACGAGAATTCTTCAAATAATATTACTAAAAGTTCTAAAAAAGGTCTATATAAATTTTTAAAAAAAAAATATTACCAAAAGTTTTAAAAAAAGTTTACAAAAATGCTTCAAAAAATATCAGAAGTTTTAATAAAAAAGTTTAAAAGAATTTTTTAAAAAAATATTGAAAGTTTTAATAAAAGTTTATAAAAAAAAATTTTTAAAAAATTTACAAAAAGTTTTAAAAGTTTATAAAAAATATTAAAAAAAGTTTACAAAAATTTTTTAAAAAATATTAAAAGTTTTAAAAAAATTTACAAAAAATTTTTTAAAAAGCACTTAAGTTTATAAAAATTTTTAAAAATTTTTAAAAAAATATCAAAAGTTTTAAAAAAATTTATAAAAATTCTTTAAGAATTAAATATTTTATAGGTTTTTTCTCAGGACTTCTGTAACAAATAGAATATAACAAATCAACTAACTTTCTCTAACAATCACTTAGACCAATTATTCTTAATCAACTCAAGTTGAAAAATTTGAAGCTTAATGCCTAAAACTATTTGTTTCTTCTTTTAGTCATTGTTAATGAAGCCTCTAATGTAATATATCGAGAAGCAAGCATTAGAGAAACAGTTTTTAAACTGTATCAAGCCTTTTTCTTCTCTTTAGTAAATTCTCTCTTATATTCAATATCTAAGTCAGAGGATTTATTTTGGTAACAATTAAATAAAAAAGTAACTCTGAATAGTAAGAAGAAGAATAAAAAACAACCTAAAAAGCATTTATTATAGCTGAACCTTATAAAACCTCTATATTCTCTCACCACTTTTTTTTTTTATAATTTTTAGTTCTTGGTACAGGTTAAAGCAGTGTTGTCACAGGACAGTTGTGGACAGTAATTTTGAACACTTTAGTCAATTTTAGACAATTAAATAAATTAAAATTATTTAAAATTTTATTAAAATAAATTATATTTTTCTAAGTAAAATATGTTTAGCATCTAAAAAAATATATAATTATATATTTATTAAACAAATTTAATAATTATTAAAGCTTA
>CAJVPZ010000175.1:0-23364 GCA_910592135.1 Racocetra fulgida | reverse complement strand
GCTGCCTAAGGCCAAGCATATCACGCGATTACCCGATAGTCACCTGTTACCGTTAACCAATCAAAATTGTGAAATTCAATTAATCCCGGATCAGTCCGAAAATCAAAACAAATGTTTAAACTCAATTATCTCAAAATGAGATAAATGTAAAAATGGGACCTTTTAATTGAAGACACTCCATATATAACCACATAGTACATATTTGGAGAGTACAACTTAGCATTGTTGCAACTTTGGTTACCTAGTCTCCCTATAAGCTCTATTTATTCTACAGGTTCTATACTAGTTATTAGGGTGTGCAATGGGCCGGGCAGGGCCTGGGTTGGGCTTGGGCCCAAATTTTTAAACTGTTCTAGCGTTTACCAACCTAAAAAATTTCACTGGCCAATCAGATTTTAAGATCAGGTGTTACGCAAAACAAACCAAAAAACCGCTCATAGCTCAACATTTTATCTATGAAATCACCTGCGCACTAACAAAAAGTTTTCCTTGCGAAATTTTGATACTACTAAAGCTCTTTCTAACCTAGCTTAATAGCAAAACCTAATCCTAATCTAACAGCGAAATTTTTTTAGCTAGATCAATTAAATTTTTACATTGTTTCATAATTCCTGAACACCTGATAAAAATTTGTCGAATGGTTGCCGGTTAAGTTATTGATTTTGGCATGATCGATACATATTAATAATAATAAATTACAATTTATGTTACGTTATATATATATAGATTACATTGTAATTTGAAATATATATGTTTTCGCACGTACTAAACACCCTATAGCACTAAACAGTATTTAAACGAAAATTTAGTAATATTGAACGTGTCGACATTTATAATGTTAAAATTATCATAGAAAAGTCATATAATGCATATGTCTTTTATATATAGGATATAGGGATATATAGAGTGGAAATTTGCATGGAAATTTCTGATATGTAATTTTTGTTATATAAATAACGTTGTTCAGAACTTTTACATATAGAGCTGGCATATAAAGTCTAATAGTGCTGGCAAAATTTTAGTAATGCAGATTAATAATCATGTGCCACTGCATTAATTAATGTAAAAGTTATATACGTATGTACTGGTAATTTGTACTGAATATATGTATACTCATTTTTCAAAAATGCTAGAATTTACAATTGAGTAGTACCCTGGTACTATTCAAAGGGATACTTCTTCAAGGGATACTGTATACAATGCTGTATGGTAACTCCTGATTTCTAAGTAAAAGTTTCTAGCATGAAATATTAGTTGTGAGATACAATTTTTAATTTTAAGCGTATTGAAAATTTTTGATATACTAAAGCTCCATATTTTTGGGTTGGCACTATACCTATCAGCTAAGCTGCTAACAATTTAACAGCTTAGCCTAGCCATAAAAATTTAATCAGCTTGAAACACTACTTAGCCTTTAATCAGGAATTATACAAAAAAATAATAAAGCCAATTAATATAAGCTTGAATATTTTCAAAAGGGTCAAATGGGAAGGCTATGCATTTAGAAGATTCGCATCCTTTATTTATTTAGCTTGTAACGTATAGTCTTTATAATCTTATCAAAATCTGTACTTGGGCTATACAAATTTAATAAATCGATTCTCATAATCCGGTTAAGTTATTGATTTTGGCATGATCGGTATATATGAGTGTCGCTAAAAGAAAACCCGAAAATTTAAATATAAGTCATACTTAAATTTTCGAGTTTTCTTTTAGCGAAACTCATGTATATTTTACATGTATATAATATCGACGTTATTAAATTTTCATTGAATTCTTTACCCAACATGTTAGTGTGTTTAGTTTGTACGAAAATTTATGAAAAAGATTATTCTTGTTAACCAATAAATCTTAACAAGAAATATAAAAAACACGGATATAAATTTATAAAATAGAAAAATAGATATAGATACAGTATATAAAATACTCTCTTATGTGCATATATAAGGCGGTATATAACTTTAAATTGTAATGCGACTAATTTTATATCTCAACCAAAGTTCCCCATTTCGGACTGTAATTCATACAAATACTAGTCAGGTTTTTCATTCATTAAGGTTTAAGATATTTTATATCATTCGTGTTTAGAAAACGTGGTTTTCTTGAAAGTGATAGAAGTTTTTCAATATTGTTAAAAGTTACTGAGGACTTGCTAACGCCTAAGTGTTTGGCAATTTTTCAAACTGATAAGCTTCTAAATTTTTTTGTAACTATTTACCATCGAAGTTGCTTTAATGTATTTAACCAAAGATATGCATATCGATATGTGTCATATAATCTGTAATATTTAAATTAGTTGTCTGATTTTAAATTACGTACGTACGTACATTTCTGATATATCAAATTATCTATTATTGAATTTATTATTTCGGCAATGGTCGGTGTATATTTTTACATGTTATCATTACGTATAAGGTAGATGTGAGATGCTGTCGCAATAAAACCAGGAACGTAGACAACGATATTTATAATCATATATGCCAATTCTTACATTATATCATAAAGCTTTTGTTTAGATTTAGCATTACGACCTAATCTTGAAATTTTATTATAATATAGAGTTTCGCATTATGATTTCATTAACTGACTTAGTTTGTAAGTCGTGTAGAACAATTTTTGAAAATATGGGCTAGGTGCTGAGAAAAGGGACGAAATTGACAAAAATAAAGATCTTCGGAAAATCAATTTTTATGTTATAAATCTTATAATAAATCATAAGAAAATACAAACTTTAAAGAGCTATACTGCAAGATTTTATTAATACAACTACTTTTGTGTCTTAAATGAAAAATGATCTTAATCTTATTCTAAATTGATTTATGCAAAAAAAACATCTTTTAAAAAAATTGTCAATTTCGTCCCTTTTCTCAGCACCTAGCCCATATATAGATCGTTAAATCGATATGAATAAATTGAACCTAAATGAAAGGTTTAACAGTATTGTAACTAAAAATTGCATATATTCCAACTTATAATTAAATATGATTAGTGTAATACCAATTATTGATAATTAAATATTCTGATTAAATATAAAATACTTTTTTAATAAGTAAAACTCAACATTAAAAATTAAACACAAAATTCAGAATTTGTTAACACAAGCATTGGGTGTATTATAGCCCCGTCTTCGGACAACCTATAAAAAGGATTGTGTAAATTTGTACGTATTATATTCGTGTTGAATAAACAGAATGACATTTTTTTAACTATTTTTTATCAAATATTACACAAATA
Organism: Racocetra fulgida; assembly: GCA_910592135.1. Lineage (NCBI taxonomy): Eukaryota > Fungi > Glomeromycota > Glomeromycetes > Diversisporales > Gigasporaceae > Racocetra > Racocetra fulgida. The sequence goes on along the minus strand of CAJVPZ010000175.1, from coordinate 20,130 downwards.
TATATGGGATCTTTGCTAGAAAGATCGGACTAATTCAGACCATTTTAAACCAATATACCGTTTCTTCTTTACATGTAAATCATTTGTTGCCCGTATTAATTCAATAGCTTATCGAATGAACGTTTGAATCAATAAAGGCAAAAATGAAATAAGTACAGGTATATTGGTTTGAATTTATCCGAATCAGCCCGATTTTCCTAGCAAAGATCAAGTTAATTAGAATGTAGATCATTATGTCATGAGAATCAATCAAGAAAGTTGATCATATGTTATCAGGTTACTATACCTAATCAAAACCGCAAAACTCGATACAGTACACTCGTTTCACACATTCAATATTTAATTTTTGCTTGAATATTTACCCATGTTGGTGTGTTTAGTTTGTACGAAATTTATGAAAAAAGACTATTACGAAATACTCCGAATATAAATTCGATTTTATAATAAATATATTACATGAACAAATGCTAATATTAAAAAAGTTAGATATTAAAAAATCATGATTTTCACATTTGGAGGGGAGTCAATAGAAAGGGGACAAATTTTTTCCAAGTAAAATTTTCTTGACTTTAAACTTAAGTATTTCAACAACTATCTAATCAAATTTGATTAGATAGTGTTGAGATATTTTAATTTAAAAATTAAATAAAAAAATTACTAAAACTGATTTATCCCTTTTTTATTGAATCCCCATTTGTCAAAAATGAATTACAAAAGTTTTTTAATGCGTACATTCATTTCTTTTAAGTGCTTGAGAACTCGATTTGTAAAAGATCTGCTAACATCTAAGTCTTAACAATTTTTTGAATTAATAAGCCTTCTAAAGTTTTTTTTTCATTTGCCAACGAAGATGCTTTAAAAGTAGATATGCAAATGTAGCTTTATAATATTCCCTATAAAAAAAATCCCTTGAAATCATTCTGAAATTATCCGATTTTTTGTTTGGCAAATCGACTCTGTTTTGAATATTTACAGGATGTTTATTGGATGTCATACGTTTTTTGTACGATGAGCATTTAATTAAATATTCTCTATTTTAACGTCCCGTAATTAAGAATTAACCCATGTTCGGAAATCGACACCATTCCGAACAATTTTAGAACAAGGAATTTTATATTGTCACCTGATCTTAAATTTCATATTGAATCTATTATTATACCGAAATCAATAACTTAACCGAATCGGCCTAAAAATCATTCGGCTAATTTTTTGTCAGCTGTCCCAGAATTTATGAAAACAGCTGTAAGTAGATTTACTATCCGGGTGAGTTTTTCTAAAATATCTATAAAAATTTTATGTTTTTTATATATACAATTCTTTGAAAATAAAATTAAAAGCCGGGTTACCGGGTCACTTTCAAAAATTTATAAGAACCAATTTATTACAGCTGTACTCAAAAATTCTGCGAATCGGCAAATATTCAGTCGGTCAACTTTTTGCAATTTTCCAGAATTTATGAGAACAGCTGTAAGTTTGTATGACCTTTATCTCGAATAATGCGTAAATTTATTAGTTAATCTGTTTATTTAGTCTGTAACGTATAGTCTTTATAATCTTGATTTATGAAAATTTTAACATTTTATCGCGAATAATGCATAAATTTGTCATTAGTTAATCTGTTACTATTCTTTTTTTTTAACTTCAGCTTCACCCACGATGCTTATTGTTATGAACGATAGTTATATTACTAAATTTGAACTTTATTTGATCTCAAGATATAAACAATGAAAATCGACTTATCTTCGAAATAACAATAAGAATAAATTATTCATTCTGTTATAATGAATTCAAACCAACCATGTAAACACCAACATATTTATTTCATAAGAACTTATACGAAATTACGTATGCAAGATACTGAAATAATGCAATATTAAACATTGTAATCACGAATTAGGTGGAAATACTGTATATAGACGGAAGTATTTAAATTTCATGGCTGGTGTAAAGATTATTATCCGAAGGACAAATTAAAATCGTATTGTTCTTGAGTTTTTTCCCAATCTCTTGAATTCTTCTTTTGTTTCAATATCAAAATCATTTTGTTGAACGTTCAAAGAAGTTAGGGTGGTATTCTTACAAAGTGCCACCATTAACGCTTCACCCCCCCATGATCCAAGCTGACTACATCGAAGATCCAAAGAAATCAAGGTAGTATTTTTACAAAGCGCATTTGCTATGGCTTTTCCTCCTGACCCAATTTTATTACATGCAAGATTCAAATAAGTTAGGGTAGTGTTTTTGTAAAGCGCTGTTGCGAATGCTTTTCCTTCCGCTGATCCAAGTCTATTGTCACAAAGATTCAAAGAAGTCAGGGAGGTATTTTTACACAGTGCCTCTGCTAATTCTTTTCCTCCCCTTGGTCCAAGCTTAGTCTGTTTAAGATTTAAAGAAATTAGAGAGCTCAAGTTCCTACAAAGCGCTTTGGCTAATACTTCTCCTACTTTCGATCCAAGTTCATTACACGAAATATTTAAAGATTCCAAGACGGTGTTTTTGCAAATTGCATCTGCTAATGCTTCGCCTCCTCTTGGTCCAAGTTGATTTTCTTCAATTTCCAATGAAGTCAAAGTAATGTTTTTACAGAGCGCCTTTGCCAGTGCCTCCCCTCCTTCTGATCCAAGATTATTATTACAAAGATTCAGAGTAGTCAGAGTATCGTTTTTACAAAGTGCATCTGCTATTGCTCTACCTCCCTCTGGTCCAAGATGGTTACCACAAAGATTCAAAGAAGTTATGGAGATGTTTTGGCAAAGTGCATATGCTATCGCTTTTCCACCTTCTGATCTAAGTTTATTATTACAAAGATTTAAATGAGTCAGTGTGGTGTTTCTGCAAAGTGCTTCTGATAATGCCCATCCACCCTTTGATCTAAGATTATTATTATGAAGATTCAGAAAAGTTAGAACAGTATTCCTGCAGAGCGCCTTTGCTAATATTTCTCCTTCATTTATTCCAAAGTTATTATTCCGAAGATCCAATGATGTCAGTATAGTGTTCCTGTAAAGTACATTTGCTAACTCATTTACTTCTTTTAACCCATTATTAAGACTAAGCTTCCAATCTGATACAACGCTCTGACTACCCGCAGCATGCCTACTGCTCCTGAGAACTTCTTCATAAAGGTTTAATGCTTTGAGAAGTCTGCCCTCCTTTAAGCATTTATGCGCTTCCTCTCTCTTATTTGCACGTATATTCCTAGCAAAAAGCGAAGATTCTTTATTTATTTCATATCGCGTTTTCTTTTTCTTATTCATACGTATATTTCTACTAAAAGACGAAGACCCGGTGGTTTCATTTGTTTCATGTGGTGTTTCTTCTCTCTTAATCGCATGTATATTCCTACTGAAAAACGAAGATCCTGCGATTTCATTTGTTTCATGTATCGATTCTTCTCTCTTAATCGTGATTTCATGAGTTTCATCTTCTCTTTTAATCACATGTATATTCCTATTAAAAAGCGAAGATCCTGCGATTTCATTCATTTCATATGTCGATTCTTCTCTCTTAATCGTGACTTCATGGGTTTGATGTGGTGTTTCTTCTCTCTTAATAAAAGGTATATTCCTACTAAAAAGTGAAGATCCTGCGATTTCATTCGTTTCATGTGTCGATTCCTCTCTCTTAATCGTGATTTCATGGGTTTGATGTGGTGTTTCTTCTCTCTTAATAACAGGTATATTCCTGCTAAAAAACGAAGATCCTATGATTTCATTTGTTTCACATGGCGTTTCTTCTCTCTTAATAGTATGTATATTTCTACTAAAAAGCGAAGATCCTGCGATTTCATTTATTTCATGTGGCGTTCCTTCTATTTTAATTGCATGTGTATTCCCACTAAAAAACGATGGTTTCGTGATTTCATTTGTTTCATGTGTCACTTTCTTTTTCTTATTCGCACGTATATTCCTACTAACAAATGATTCCGAAGTTTCATGTGGCGCTTCCTTTCTCTTATCCGCACGTATATTCCAACTAGAAAGTGAAGATCCTGTAGCTCCATGTGTTTCGTGTGAATTATGTCGTGAATCTATATTTATATTCACATTTCCTTGTTGGTTTGGGAAAGTAGTTTCATTAGGAAGATGCTGATTTAAAGTTCCGTTCGGAATAAACTTGTTTAAAGTTTCGAAAATTGTTTTCGTTTCCGGACGAGTGTTAGGATCTTCATCCCAACATTGTTTATAAAGCTTAACATATTGAAGTGGTGTGCCTTCTATAGGATCTTCTCTATTTCCTCTTGAGATGTGAAGAACAAGCGAAAATTCCGATATAAAGGATTGGAAAGGTGGTATACCGCTTGAAATTTCCCAAAGAATCACACCAAAACTATATACGTCTGATTTCTTGTTATGCATATATCTTTGATCATTAAAAAATTGTGGAGCTATATATGCGGGCATTCTACGACCAACTGAGTTTGACAATCCAAAATCTGCAATCTTTGGTTTTCCTTGATGAATTAATATATTTTTCGAATGCTATAAAAATTTTAACAGAGCATTGATGAATAATAAATAAATCAATAAATAAAACTCATAAATAAAACCAATAAACACGTAATATAAAAGATAGCAACTTACAAGATTCTTATGAATAATACCATTCTCATGCAAGAACAAAAGTCCTAGCGCTACGTCCCTAGAAATGTGTAATTTATTTGTCCATTGCAGCATCATAGAATTTTCCTTCAGATAATCTCGTAAATTTCCATCATCAGCATATTGAAAAATCATATTATAAAATCCATTGTTGTCTATTTATTTATAATAAATATTAATGAATTTATAGTTATTTTTTATACAGTACTCCAGAATTATAAACCATATACATACCTTTAGTGATTCCATAAAATGAAATAATACTTTGATGGCAATCAACTTTTCGTAACAGTTTAAGCTTTTATTGAATCACAAGAAAATTTAACATATAAAGATTAGGAACTAATTCAAGTTTGAATACGACATAATACCATATTAATAAAGTCGGTAATAATTTTTTCGTCTAAACTTGTATCGACTTCAAGACATTTAAGCGCAACTGTTAATTCGCAGTCCTTCCATTCGTATTTGAAAACTGAGCCAAAACTTCCACTACCAATTTTCACACGGTCTGTAAATTTATCATATCCAAGATAATTAATATGTCCATTGTGAATAGCTCTTTGGAACCCTTTCTCTAAAGTATTTTCCATGACTTTGACTCGTCTGATCAAGTATTAACGCGTGCGAATAATATTATTTTTGTTTATCTCGCAGAATTGCGTGTCGATGGTTTTATACTCTAGATCGTTACACAAACAGTGCGGGACAGCAGTTTTTTTTTATTGACGTATATTTATAGCATTTCATAAAATTCGTAAAACGATTATTTTTTTAATCATCTTATCTTGCTCACGTGAAATTTGAAACGTTATTCAAAAAGAAATTTGACTTTTATTAGTTACTTCGCTTTGAAAAACTAAAAAAAAAACATATTTATAATATCGTATTATGTATTAATATTGTCAAAATCTATAATATAAGTTGATGAAATACTTGATCTCACTTGTTCTCCAATGTTTATATGAAAGTTAGCATACAAAAAATAATTTGACAAAATTTTAGGCAGTTTGATTATAAAATTTAACTACGTTTTATTTAGATAAAAATCTCTATTGTAAACTATCTAATATAAAAACTTGTGTAATAATTTTAAAATAAAATAAATAGCCAATCAAAACGAACTTCCATTATGCTATGCGGGACAGCTAAAGATATCCACTTTTTCCATGATGCAATTCAAACACAACCAGGGTTGGCAATGGACTATGTCTATTGAAAATAAGTTTGTCAATAGAACTCAATGGATCAATATTATAATCCATTGGTCCATTAGTTTATTAGCATAAGCCAAAATAAGGTCAATACCAAAAAAATCTCAAATATCACGTAGTATAATATTCTAAACTCATTTATAAAAGCTATATAATTATTTTACCTACTTGTCCATTGGTTCATTGAAATAGTAACCATCCAATAGAATCAATAAAACTGGTCAATGGATTTAGGGTTCATTTATACCAATAGACAAATGTGCCAACTCTGAACACAATCTCAATATATCTTATTTAAATTTTTAGAATGCTGGTTTACAGCAATTTTAAAATATACTACACAAATTAAACTCATTAAACAGGAAGTATCTGGACTTAATAATATACTTAAAACTAAAAATATTACAAATAAACAAGTTATATATATTATAAACAATATTATTATTTTAATTCTTGAATATCATATATATAACAGAGTATTATCACATAATATATATAATTTAATCTTATCACAATATCTAATCATTATTAAATACAAAGTAAAACTACCAATTGCTACTCCTAATAGTACTATGTTTAATTATAATATTTATAATATTAAAAACAGATAAGACATTTAATTATAATATTACTCCTCTAACTTTCTACTTCAAATTAATAATCTAAACATTATAAAAATTAGTACACATATTAGACTCCAACAATTACAAAATAATTTGTAGTCTATAACAAATACTCTTTAATACTCTTTATTACCAATTAATGAACCTAATTAAAATATACCTACTTACAAAATTATACAATTCTTCAATCATCTTTAATTTTATATTAATACTCACTCTAACTATCTTTATTTTTATACACTTCAACATCTCTATACTCCTATTAAGAAAATACTAAACATATACAAATTATATTTGCAATTCAAATAACAGCTATGTTAAAAACAATTTATTTATTTAGAACAACTTATATTTCAACTCTACTAGACTGGAAATATATTATTATGATTACAATAAATACTCAAAGGCCATCAGTCATTGTGATTTACAATACTAAAAAACAAAATTATTACAAACTAAATACAAAATAAATAGATTTTTATTAGAATAAACTAATATAAACTTACTTTTATTTACTACTAAATACTTCAAAACTAAATCTAAATTCTGGCTTATTATTTATAACACAAATCAAAATATAATTTTTAAAAAAACAAGATAATATAACCAACTAGATAATACTATAGTTAAACCTTGATATAATCACTAAGTTAAAAAAACAAACATTTGGTAATAAATATATTTTATAATATCTAGAATTAAGAAATAGTATAATTATAACAAGTTTGTGACTATATTAAGAGTAACTATAATAAGGTCTGACTGTATATCTATTATATACTAAAATATAAAGTTTAATTATCAATATATAAATCTTTATTTCTTACCAGATTACAATTATATATTATATATAGAATATATTTTAAACGTTAACTATATTCAAAAGAAATATATATTCAATATTACAGTTAACTTAGCTACTAAATTTCTAGAAAAAAAATACAACCTTTAACAAACTTAGTCTTTATATTAATATATTGAATTTACTTTACTAAGTTACTATATTTTTAATATAATATTAATTCTCTTATCTAGAGTATATCAAAAGTTATATATAATTATATATTGTTATAGCTAATACTGAATTTAGCTAATATTGAATATAAAAATTTAGACCAGAAATTGCAGATCATATGTTAATTAAAAAAAATTAAAACAAACATTTAGTTTGTTTATAACTCAAAAATTTGCATATTAATAAAAAGTTTTTTTGGCAATTTTATTATTATATCTACTAATATCTAACTATATTGTAATCACTAACTCTAACTAAAATAAAAATAAGTTTATGACTATCCTAAGTATCATTATTAAAAATTTCACTCTAACTAATAACAAGTTCTTCAAGTTTGTTTATATTAAATTATTATCTATATTAATATTAGAGTTTAAATAGTTATATAGTAAATTTACCCCAAAAAAACTTTTGTTAGTATACAAAGTATCATTTCTTATAAAATTTTTAAAAAATTATCGATTTTTAACAAAAAGATATTTGTTTTGAATTTTCATAATTGATATATAATCAGCAATTTCTGGTTTAAATTTTTATGTAATATTCAGTATCAGCCAAATTCAGCATTAGTTGTGATATATATTTTTAATTTTTAATTAAAGTTCAAGCAAAAATTAGTATAGAGTCAGAATAAAAATAGATTTTATAGTAAAATTTTCTTTTCAATATTTTTATTAATATTTTAAAATAGATTTAAATATTTATTTCTGAGTTTAACTACAAATCACTGATAGTGATCATCACCAGTGTGTAATTAGCCAATAATAATAAAACAAAATAAATTTATTTCTTCTACTTTAGAATTAAGATGAGGCCTGAGATTTAGCAAAATATTAAATATATAAAGAATCTTTTTTGCTAGAATGTTAAAATAATTTCATAAACAAATTTTTGAGATATTGATATTTTTAAAAAATCTTTATTTTTATTATACAAACTAATTTGCACATTACATCTGATCCAGCAAATTTATTGACTAATTATATACTAGTGATATCACTGCTGGATATAGTTAGCAAAATTCTTTATTTTTTATATTTTTAATAATTTTATTTTAATTAAATTTATTTTAGCAATTCTATTTTTATTTTATTAATCAGAAATAATTTACAAATATATTTTTTATTGGCTAAAATCTATATACAAATTTATTAACTACTATATTTTTTATAGGTTCAAGTTTTAAATTTTGGTAACATTTCTGTGTGATATCAGTAAGATATCAGATGCCAATTTATCTGAAAGCTTACTGATATTTGGCACATATCTTCACCTATTAGCAGAATATTGGCTTCTAATAGGCCTATTGAATATATAATATTTTTAAATAAAGTATTATATATTCGATAGGCCTATTAGAATCTGATATTCTGCTGATAGATGAAGATACATGCCAAATATTGGTAAGCTTTCAGATAAATTAGCATCTGATATCTCACTGATATCTCACAGAAATGTTACTGAAATTTAAAACTTGGACCTGTGTTTGTACAAATAAAGATTTTTTAGTTTATTATATTATTGCTGTAAAAAATAAAACAAGCTCTAAATTTTATATTAGAGTATAATTCAAAAGCAATCTATATAAATAAATATTTTTTTCTTTTAAGATCTTTAACTTTCTAAAAATATAAGCTTAGCTATAAACAAATGGATTTCATCTATTTTGTCAGAATTACTACTTTATATAAAATACTATCAATCTGATAGCACTTTTTTATAAAGAAGTAAAAAAGAAAAAAAAAAGTATAGATAAATAAAAAAGAAATAAGTAAAAATAAAGTATAAAGAAAATAACTAAATTATAAAAGAATCTAAAACTATTCTAAAATTTATAAAAATTTGTCTATAGATATAAAAATCTTATAATTAAATAAAAAGCCATTTATATAATTATAAAAATCTATATATAAAGCTATCTGATAAAAAATAAACTATAAACTAAAATATACTTTAACTTGTATTAAAAGCTAAAAATTATATACATATAGCTTCTGAATATTGTATATCACTTTAGTTTATACCTCTTAATTAAATTTATTTAAATTTTATAAAGTTTCAAAATATAATTATTGGTTTTAAAATAATTTAACTTTTTTTAAAGCAATTTCTTTTATAGTTTTTTACTTTGAACTTTACTTTTATATTATACAAGATTAAACAGAAGTTTATTCTTTTAATTATATATTATTAGAAGCTACTTTCTATAATATTTTCTAAAAAAAACTTATTTTTAATAGTTAAAATCTAACTAAAATACAAAACTTTTTATTTTTTTTTTTTTTTTTTCACTTAGGCAAAGTTACGCCAGTGAGTTCTGTTTATTAAGGCCCTTCTTGTGAAAGCTGTTAGCAATAAAACTATAATTCTGACATCCTGCAATTACTTCATATAACCTAATCGATTATCTACATGTACCTACAGGTGACCTGCCACACTGCAGAGGTATGATCAATTAAGATAATACCCTAGACGAGGGCTCGTTCGACCACCGCTCTACAATAGGATATCACCAATCTGATGACATTTTCTCATAGGGAAGTGAAAGAAAAAGAAAAAATATTTTATAAAAAACACAGAGGTATAAGGGAATACGATAAAAGATACAAACAAGAAAATAAAGAGGTAAAGGAAAAAATGAAAAAAATGAAAAACATGGGATATACCCACAACAGACGGTCACAATTATAAGCCTGTATTAGGCTTTGTAAAAATTACATACTACTATCTAAACTAGTCTCTACTCTAATTTAACTAATTAATATATTTAAGTGAAAACCTAATGAAAAAAAAAAGCTCTTCGACATCAGCACTATACTCTAGCACTATAAGCTCTCTAGCTTCTTTTGTTTAAACTCCCATAGAAGCGTAAACAAAAGCGTGCTTCAGGCACCATAGAGAAGTAAGAAATTCGCACAGTTGATCTCGAAGCATTGTTTGTCCAGGTTGCCACTTCCGAGACACGTAATCCATATATTCACATTTTATAAGTATTTATGTGTTTGTTGTAATGAGAAAAAAGTAAACAATGCCGACCGATTTGGTAAGTAAACAATATATCGATCTTTTGGAAGGAGTAAGCTAAATCACACACTTTTTACAAAATTTTCCCCGAAAAAAAAGTGGAGAGTCAATGAGAATATGTGAGGTTTTTTTTGTAAGTTTTATAGTTGTATAGTCCAGTTTCCAAGTATCTACTTGATATTCTTGCCCAGAGACTTTGCTCTACTTGTTCCTAGAATAAACCTTCTAGTTTGGATGCCGAACATGCGAGAGAGTCCGTCGAAGAAAGAAAAACTTGACCCAAGGCACAAACTCGCCTAATATTCTTATACGCCCGCTCCTCGGTGTTTCACATATTGTAGGCTTTGTCAACAACAAGTTTGCTTAGTGCAAAACCAAGAATATTACTGTGTCTACTATGTTGCTTTCCTATATCGCTGACTGTAGTTCGGTAAATTGTTGTTGACCAAGTGATCGTTGGGAAGAGTTATGAAATTTAAGTTGTTTTAGTTCATATTGAAAATTTCTTATTATATTATTATCTATAATTACTTACATTTAATTCTTTTTTAAAAATGCGATATTTAAAGTTTAGAGCGATAATTGAAAGAATGTGAATGATACCATCTGATCCTTTTTTATTCGAACACAATACATTTTGAAAGCTGTTCTACCAAGGTTTATCTTGCGAATCTTCAGTCAATTATAAACTTTGGACTTGAGGTGAAATATTATTTAATTGAATAATATTATTTTTATAAAGATTTTGTAACAATTCTTTGTCAGCGGTGGGGTCTAATGCTTTACTCCAAAATTCTATAGATAATGATTCTTCCAAAATAGGTATTACATTAGTATATTCGCAAGCAGTAAACATGGCTTGCTATGCTCATAACTTTTTGTCTTGAAAAATATGATTAGGTTTGTAAATATTTTGTAATATAAGCAGAAATTGAATAACAGAGCTTTTTTGTTGGGACCAAATATAAAAAAGGGTTGGCCAACTGGCTATTGGGCTAATAATCTTTCGTGATCTTATATGACAATTAAACATCTTCTCAAGTTTTTGTGTATTTGTTTATTCATTAATAGTACATGTTGGTAATTTACGATTTACTATGCTTAAATATTCTTGAACTAATGTATTTGTAATTTCAAATAGATATAATTTAGTAAATTTTTAAGAAATTCTATCTGATTCCAAACTTCGTCCAGATCTGTTCTTGTAATTCTATTGATACATACTGATTCTAAATAGATTTCTAAAATATATAAATATTCTTCAATTTTTAATACAAATAGATGCTGTGCTCCATGATAACGTATCGTAAATGAAGAAACAAATCCAGCACCAACATTATAAAGTTTATTTTCATCTAGATCACCAATACTTAAAACCACTATGTCAAACTTATTAACTCGAAGAAATATTAGAAAAAATACTATATTAGCAATCAATTGTTTAATGATTAACTCGTTTTCGAAACCCATACTAGCAGAACCAGAGTATTCAGTTTTTGTTCAGAAAATTTGTTGATAGTATGAGTTAATTGCTACTGATAGATTTGATTCAATTTTGCTTTTAATTTCACTGCACATATATCGAAAACCTAATCTTGATGGATTTTGAGCATTAGTTAAAACCGCAATAGTGAAGATTTTATAATTAAGCTCACATTCAATACATATATATAAACAGTAAGGTATTATATAATGTTTTGTTCCTATTTCTGTTTCTATATCAACTTCTTCTCACCATATTTAGACCAAACTCCATAATGAAGTTGGGGTTTATAATGCCTAGACTTAAAATTTTTGTAACAAATTGTTGTTATCTTTTAGGCATTTCTTTTATAATTAACTATTCAAAGATATATCTAACTTTTAATACTTTGAATTCAAATATTAATATTATTATTAATTAGGTTTTTATTGGCTAAATTATGGGATGCTCTCACGTGCTCGGAAAAATCCTATGATCTTCGCTAACGCTCGAAATTTAGCCAATCGGGGAATGCACGGACCATGTGCCGTACATGTGCCGATGATACCAATATATCAATATATCTTGACTAATCACAGAACACTCATTGTGCCAAGAAACAATGATTAAAAAAAAGAATCGAAATATTCGTACTAAAACAGAAAACGACGACGAAGAAGACAGTGAGTAAAATTTATTTAATTTTTAAAGTTAACATATACCAAATCTTATACTATATTTAAATATAGGTTTGCAGGTACCCGTTGTTAAAATAGCGAAGAAAAAAAACAAAAATAATAAATCCGTTCTGAGCTTTGGAAACGAAGAGGTGCATAATAATTCAATAAATCCAAGATGTTTTAAGCTGTGGTCAATTGATATTAATTTCCTTTCTATTTTATGCGTTTGTGTCTAATAATTAGGGAGAGGATGAAGCCTTTCAGGTGACCAAAAGTTCTGCAAGTCGTAGATTGGCACAATCCAAAACAAAGCAATTGTTTTTAAATCAGTTAAGTAAGACTAATTGATTATAATAGCAGATTGTTATGTTAATGCTGACATGACTATTTTATTTAGAGAATCAGTCCCTCTTAATCTTGATCAAGCGACAATATCATCCTCCCCTTCGTATACCCAAGAGCATTTATCGGAATTACGCGCAAATACACCAATCATGCCGTTATCATTTCAAGTACAAGATAACGTTATTGCGGAAAAATTTCCATCCACTCTAGGATCTGGTATATATATATATCCGAATTTCGATTATATTTTCTTTAAATGATCGTTTATAGTGTCCTAAATTTTGTAATTTTAAAGGTCAAATTTCGGGAATACCTGATGCAAGTGCCATTCATGCCGCTAAAAAAAGGAGAGAGATGTTACGACAAAAAAGCGCTTTCCTAGATTATATTCCATTAGATGATAATACGGATGTGAGTGTTTTATATTATCTGGATTTTATTAACCACTAGATTTCTTACCTCTGATTTTTTCGGAAGGTTGATTCTATTTCGGAAAAAAAGATAGAATCGAGGCTTGTACGTGAGGATGATGAGATTGGAGACGCAGATGAAGGTTAGTTTTATTTTTTTCACTACAAATTATTAAATTGAAAAGTTATCACTGTTTACAATTTTAATTTAATCTTAGAACTTGGACAATACGTTGAAGAAAAAGTACCTCTTGGTAAAAAGGCCGAAAGAGAGCATCAACGTCTCAAAAAAGCAGGAATAAAGGAAATGTTAATGGAAGTGTAAGTATTTAGACTTTAATTTGTTGAACCATATAATTCATGCTTAAATTTAAACTTGGTTGTTTCACTACAATTCATATTTAATTATTTCATAGTGATTATGAAGATGAAGATGACGAGATAATGCAATGGGAAATGGAACAAATTAAAAAGGGAGGGCATTCCCTCAAAACTTCAGCAAACCAACCTCAATCAAAGAAACCGGCTGTAAATATCTCAAGTAAGTATAAAGATAAATTCTTAAAAGTCGTCCTTCGAGGATAGTGTTCTGTACTTAATTTTAATTTTTGCATAGTTCCTACAGTCACATCTATTAAGTCAATATCTGAGGTCCAGACGATCCTTGAGCAGAAAATGTATGACCTACGGTACCTTCACACTACTCACCAGTCTGAGCTTGTTCAAATTCAAAAGGACATTGAAGGTCTTGTTAAATCAAGTGAACAAATTGAAAACGAATTACAAACCACCAAGAAACGATATACGTATTTTCAAGAACTTAAAACGTTCGTTGAGAATCTAGTCGAATTTCTCGACGATAAGGTTGTTAAAGTTGGAATTACAGGTCCATTATTTTGTCGCTTTTGAAATTACTAATTAGGTTTGCGATTGGAATTGTTTGTGTTTTTATTTTTGATCAAATTAACTCAACGAATTTTTGCTTTGAATTTACAGTTTCCTACCCTTGAAAAATTAGAAAGTGATATTGATGCAATGCTTAAAGAAAGAACCGAGCGAATTATGAAAAGAATAATGGAAGATGACTCGGATGATTTAGTATTGTTTTCAAATGATTATCAAAGTGCGTTTTGATATTAATTTGTGCAAAAACTTAATTTGAAAAGTAAAATTAACTAGTATTATTAATAAATTTTCATTTTTAAAGATAAATTTAATATTAATGAATATGTCGAGCAGCAACAAGAAATAGATGAACTCGGTCGCGTGAAGCCACCTGCGTCTGTAAGTTTTAGTGTTAGTGACACTACTCGTCAACGTCGACGGCAGCAAAGAGATAAAAGAAGATCTAAACGGTTACAACGCGATATGGAAGATGAAGTTAAAATGGAAGAAGGATTATCTACCGATGATGAACTAGGAGAAGCTGATGATAGAGATATGGCTACTAAAATAGGTAGTTTTTTGAAGCAAGCATTTCTGAAATAAGTTATATATTTGTAAAGCTTTGAATTGACGATCACATTTATTTCGTAGATGAAATTTCATATCACAAAACTAAATTATTTGAAGATGTTATTGATGATTTCAAATCTATTTATTTGGTTAAATCAAAATTTGATACATGGAAAAAAGAATTTTCTGAAGATTATGCAAAGGCGTATGGGGATTTAAGTTTACCTGGAGTGTTTGAGTTTTATGTGAGATATGAAATACTGTTATGGGAAACGTTTAAGGTAGGTCATTATTAAAATTGCGTTTAAACAAAGTATATACATATTATATTAACATCTTTTTTATTTTAACACGTTAATTGTAGGGACATTCCGATTTTGGCCAGATGGAATGGTACCAAACAATTTCTGGGTCTAATGATATGAATTCTTCTTCAGATATTTCGGAAAATGATAAACTTTTGACAAAAATTGTCGAAAAAGTCATTATTCCACGGGCTATTCATTTAGTCAAAGTTCTAAATCCGTATTCTTCCGAAGAAACAAAATCTGCTATCGAGTTTTGTAAATCAATGTTAAAGTTTGTTGATAAAAACTCTCCAAAATTCAAGGTAAATTGATTAAAATTATAATTTTTATTATGATGGTAAATAAAATGTGTATCGATCAATGATTGACTCTTCTTTACACGATAGGATTTTACATCTGCAATATCGAGCTGTCTACAAAATATAGTACTAGATATTAAGCACCCGGATACTTTCAGTTTACGTAAATCTGAAATGGACGAAAACGCTTTAAGATCACGGGATAGATTTTTTTGGCGTAGATACAAGGTATGCATACTTTATTATTTCAATTTTTTATTTTATTTTATATATATATATTTATTTATTTATTTATTCGCGCGTTTTCTTGACAGTTAATGAAAAATCTTATCTTGTGGAAAGATTATATCCAAGAAGATTTTGTTCGTCCACTTGTCACAGAGAATTTGATTGATCAGTGTATGCTACGTATATTAAATGTGTCACCGGCAAATGCGATTAAGTTTCAGAAGGTAAATTTATCCGCCTAAACTACTTATTAAATTTTGTTATTACATGCTCATACAATTCTAATTCTTAGATACTTGAAATTGTTCCGGGTGATTGGTTTTCACCTCCAACGTTGGAGAAAATTGCGCGTGGGGCTGTAGGCATTTGATTTTGGTTAGGGATGGTAAAGTTAGTTTAGGATTGGTTTATGTTGTAAAACCTTCAGGTTTCAAATTAAAAGCCTAAGAACAAGGTTTTTATATTAACAAGTTCCAAACTTAAGTTTAATCTGGTTTGGTTTAGAATCAAAATTTAAAAGCCTGGTCTCAATATTTTTGTAAAACAAAAGATAACAATATATTAATAAAAAAAGTTAATTCATACCAAACCTTTTAGAATATATATTTCTACCTTTTGAATAACTTAATACGTATGCTAAGGTTGACTTATTTAAATGATGATTCTGATAAGGTTTGTAGTATGATTACAATAAAATTTGATGAGTTTTATAATAAAGTAAAATCTAACGTCGTTTTAAAGTAAATGGTTTACTAAATTAATCGTTTATCTAGTTTTTGTGATCTTGATCTTAATAACAGTAAATTAACCTGATAGTTTTTAACTTTTTTTATAATTATACAAAGTTAATTTTATTGATTTTACTGTTACGTATTAGAATTACAAAAATTACTACGTAAAAAGTTATCTGTATTTGCATTTAAATGGAATACTGAATAAATGTTTTTTTCCATATTTAAAAGTAAAATGAAGATTTATAATAATCAGTTTAATATAAAAATCAACTAGGACTATTGAATGCAATTATGATGAAATTTGAATAAGGCATTTATTTATTATCAAAATCAGCAAAGACGGGAAGTTGGAAATTGCTATTGAAATTGAACCGGAATACAGAGATTTGTTGAAGGCTAATTATTGGAATCGAATATAAATGTTATTTTAAATTCTATAATTGTTTACCAAATTATAACAACCTTATATTCTCTGATGATGATCAGAAAAGATATCGGATAATTAAAAGATTATTATTTGAATTACTTTTGGAAGCTTAAATTCACCAATGTTTTATAGCCACGGACGGACGGAAAGAACTTTCATTGACATGAATTTTATATTAAGAATTTTTCGGATATTAAAAAATAGCAATATATTACAGTTTGAGCTTTTATATTTATTAACTTTTATTAATGAACAATGCTAGATTTGCCATGTAAAAAATACAGAACTACGTGCAATAGCAACATTTTCAATTACTAATTTTATTTAATATTAAGTATAGAATAAAATGTTTTCTAAGTTACTAAAAGCTAATTACATAATAAAAATATACACAAAATAAACTTTAAGATATCATTAGAATAAATAAACATAAAATTGATTTTATCGTTATCACCATTGTTATCAGAAAAAATATTTTCTAAAGCACAACTTTGTATAAATTTCCGTATGCCGTAGGAATTTCGAACCTAATATAAAATTAAAAAAAAAATTAATAAACCATTTTATATATATTTGTTTAAAAAAAAATAAGAAATAAAAAAGAAACGGGTTAAGCATCCATTAGTTGGTTATCCGGTCACACCACGAGGAGGTCGATGCTTCAGGTGACACCAAATTCGTCGGCGGAGAATCATAAGCAATCACTAGGCCTCCAGTATACTATCCAGAAGAACAATAACACCAACTAAACATCGGCGGAGAATCTTAAGTAATTACTCCTTAATAATTACTAGGTCTCCAGTTATTCTTCAGCTGGACGATAAATACCAACGAGACTTTTGACGAGCCGGGCAATTGTTGGGGTAAACTACTCTATTTAAAATATTAAAATCTTTGATCGTGAATGAATGAATATTAATCATTTCATTCGGTAGTGACCAAAGCATACACAAAAAACAAAGGAATAAAAAAGACTGTTTACTAGTTTCATATAATCTACGTGTGATTATACTTACTATCTAGTCGCACCAACAGCGTATATACAACTTTAAAGAAAAAAAAAAAAGGTGTTTTACTAATAAAAAATATTGCTAAAACAACAAGAAAAAAGGAAGTGAAAAAAAAATACGCAAGAAAAAAGAAGTGAAAAGATATTTGTTTTGATCAACATGATAAACGTGATTAATTGCAGAATTGTCAAAACGTGATCATATTACACAACCGCGTAAAAGGGTCGCCTAAAAGGCTCTTTATTTACCTTTTTCGGTTCTGACTGAAATAATAAATTTTTATCACATAATTTATTAGATATTTTGTTACGTACATTAACTACAGTACTTATACTATTAGCAATTAAATTTATTATATCCTATTATGAAAAGCGTCCTCTTTTTTTTAATTTTGCAACCGAAATATTGTGCTACATACTGTTATACATACATACATTTATATATATTGTATACAAAATAATGATTAACGTTAATTTCTCCGTAACACCTTAAAATTATGGTCGATGAATTTAGTTCTAAAAGAGATGAATATTATGAAAAATGTGCAAATTGTAAGCGATATAACACATCTCGTGCTTGGTGCCAAACATGCGACCCTCATACGATAGTACAAGGATGGACAAGTGGAAATAAGGAAATCGATGATTGTATTAAGGAAATTCAACTTAAAGCCACAGAATATGAAGATGTAATCGAGTGGATTCCTTTTAACAGATTAGTTAATATTCAAGAGAATGGAGAAAGATTTTTAGCAACCTGGTTAGATGGTGTACGATATATAAAAAATAAATATAGTAATGAATGTACACAGTCACGTACACCGGCATGCATAATTGCACTTAGGATATTAACTAGAACACAAAATATTCCAAATATTTTGAAAGAAGTGAGATTATATGAATTTATTATGTGTATTTTATTTAATTAATACTATGTATACTTAATTTATAATTCTATTGTTTATATATTTTATAAGTTTAAAAATCATGTGCAATTAGAAAGTCAATTAGAGGATAAAAGTCTCTATGGGCTAACTCAAAACACAAACACGAATGAATATATGTTAGTATTTGATGAATTTAGTTCTATAAGGGAGTATAAGAATGGAGAATGTGCAAATTGCCACCGAAACAATACTTCTGAAGCTTGGTGCCAAACATGTGACCCTTGGAAAACAACACAAGGATGGACAAGTGGAAATAAGAAGACCGATGATTGCATTAAGGAATGTCAGCTTAAAGCTACTTCTTATGAAGATGTTATCGAATGGATTCCTTTTAATAGACTAGCTAACACTCAAAATATTGGCAATAAAGTTTTAGCAACCTGGTTAGATGGAATACGATTCACTTCAGGTGGATTTGGTTATTATACACAGTCACGTATACCAAGATATAAAGTAGAGCTTAAAATATTAATTAGAACACCAAATTTAATAGATATATTAAACGAAGTAAGATAATAAATTCATGACATGATATTGGGCAAGATATATATAGCTTTATGTTAATTTATATTTAAAAATGATTAAGTTTACAGATTATGCTCAGTTAAACCAGTTAAGGAATAATGAGTTTAAAGTATATGGACTAACTCAATGTACCACAAATGAATATATGCTAGTATTTGATGAATTTGGTTATAAAAGAAATAAAATTTATGGAGAATGTGCAAATTGCAAACGATATAACACATGGAAAGCATGGTGTCAAACATGCGACCCTCATAAAACAATACAAGGATGGACAAGCGAAAATAAGGAGATCGATGATTGCATTAAGGGATTTCAAATTAAAGCTACGAAATATGAGGATGTAATCGAATGGATTCCCTTTAATAGACTAGTTAATATTCAATTTATTGATGATAGATTTTTAGCAACCTGGTTAGATGGTTTACGATATGCAAATGAAGTTGAAGATAATGAATATACACAGTCACGTACACGGGCATGCACGATTACACTTAAAATATTGAGTAAAACACAAAATACACAAAATATTTTAAAGGAGGTGAGTTCATATTATAAATTATATAATAGTGTAAATGTATATTTACATTATATTTGTACTTATGTTTATATATATTTATACTTATGTTTATACTTATGTTTATTCTTATGTCTATACTTATGTTTATACTTATATTGTTTATTTATTTTAAGTTTAAAAAATCATATGCAATTAAAAGGTAAAAGTGTCTATGGGTTAACTCAAAACACATTCACGAATGAATATATGTTAGTATTCGATGAATTTTATAATAAAAGATCTAAGTATAATGGAGAATGTGCAA
>CAJVPZ010000174.1:0-23369 GCA_910592135.1 Racocetra fulgida | reverse complement strand
AGGCAGTGGCTGCTTCTATGTAGTCTACAGAAGAAAAATCTATTGAAAAGGGTCAGTTGAGGTTCTTTGGGATGATGGTCCAGATATTGTAGTATTTGAAGTTGTTGTAGTATTTGGAGTTAAAGTCTCATTAGTGTTAGAGTCAGTCATGGTAATATCATCATCAGAGCTAAAAACTATATGTATATGTTGTTAGGCTAAATTATTGTCTAATATAGAGTTAGAATCTTTGAGAATATTTGCATAGCTAGTATCTGAGGGTGGAGTAGTATTATTAGAGTTTGAGGTAGATGATGTTGTTGGTTTAGGTTTTGGAGAGATCATAGTGTTCAGTTTAAATAGATTAGCTGTTATTTTAGAAGTTTTAAAGTTGATCTTAAATTTGGTATGTAGTATTTTTTTTGCCTCAGAATAAGCTTTTTCATTGTAGTATTTTCTGATGTATTGAATAGAAAGTTTATCTCCCTTTTTAGAAAGAATGCAAAAGTAAGTAAAGATACGAGCTAAATAACTAGTATCTATTAGTTTTGATGTGACTTTTGAGATGACCTCATAGACAGGTTGACCTTCAATATCATCATTAATTGCAGCTGTTTTAAGATATTCATTGAAGTAACTGTAAAAATAGTAACTTTCTCTAGCAGAGTCAGTTTCGACTTGGTTTAGTTCCATACATTCATCTTCTCTTTTTTTAGTAAGATTGCGCATAAATGAATGGGTGTAGGTTTCTTAAAGTTTGCTATGTGTATCTTTTCTTTTTCAAAGATAGAGTAGTCTAAGATTGGTTGGTTTAATCAAGATTTTGAGATAAAGTTTTCAGGTGCTGGATAGTAGTCAAATAATTTTGTAAAGTAAAATTGTAATAAGTTCTTGATATTATGTTCTTTGTCTTCAGAGAGCGTATTATATTCTTTAATATTATATGTATGAATGTGAAATAATGCTTGTTTACAGTCTTCACCTAATCACTCTCGTAAGGAATTGATAGTTGACATTGTAAATATTTTTGGTAAAAGTTTTTTGCAATTTTCAGATAATTTACTGGCAATGTCATATTTGATGAAGTTACAGACCTTCTTTTTATCAATTTTGTGGAATTGTCATTTGTACAGATTGAAAAATTTTTAAAACCAAGCATCAAAGTATTCAGAGTGTTTTTTAAATGAATGTGTTTCATAGGTAGATAGAAATTCTTTTTTAGAGATATTAATTGAAATGTTGATATTAAAGGAATTGTCATTCTGAATTTTGATTAAAGGTTGGTTAATAGCATCTATATTATAAAAATAGTGAAGTCTAAGTCAGATTGGACAGATATTTAAGTCTTTGCAGAATTTTTTGGCATTAATTGTTTGATATTTCTATGAAGTATAAAGTGAATGCAGGCTAAGTTTAATGCTACTTGGTTATGGTTGGAAATAGTATATGGTAGAATAGTATTATATGTGGTTAGAATCTTGGAGTAATTAACTTGAATAAACAAGGTAGTAGTGAATTCTTTAAGTAATGATGTTAACGTTATGTAAAGAATATCAAATGGAATAGAGATAGCTCTATCGATATTCGTGTTGTTGTCATAAATGAAATTAGTAAGAAATTTAGAGCGCAAGCCTGCCAATTTATTAAATAGATATTTGTAAGTAAATTTAGATTCAAAATTAAAACCTTCTGCTTTTTTAGTGATCTTTCCAGAGTAAACATCAATTAAGTGTGGTTTGATAAATTTGAAAAGCTGGTAAGCTAGTAGGTTATCAAATTTGGTAAAGAGCTGCATATTTTCAGAAATTAGATATTCTTTAAACCAATCTAAGTCATTAGTCATGTCTCTAGTATACATGCCACCGAAATAGATTTTCAAAAAACCCTATTTCGTCTCTATTAAAGCAATTTGAAATTTTTTATATGCAATAGCAAATCTAATTTAGGTAATTATATTCCTTATAATTTCATCTCTTCAAAAAAAGTGTCAAAAAATTTCGTCTTTTAAGTAAAGTAGGTCAAAAACAATTTCGTCTTCAAATTTTAATTTCGTACCCCGAAACCTAAAATAATTTCGTCAGCATGTATAGTCTCTAGTAGGTCTTTGTTTTTGTTTTTGCTATTGTTGTTGTTCAAAACTTTTATTTTGATTATTATTATTATTATTTTGTTGTTATTGATTATCAAGCTTTTTTTTCCTTTTTGTTGTCGTTCCTGAAGCTTGTTTTCTGATTGTTGTTAATGTTGTTGATTTTCTTTTTGTTGTTTAGGAAATAAAGAAGACAAGATTTCATCTTTTTCTTTATAAGAAAGTTTTCAGAGTTTGACTAATGCAATAATGAGTTGTTTGGGAGTAAAAGGGACACCATTAGCTGCTTTAATAAAGCAAACCATCATTTGTTAAACAAAATTTAATAGGACTATTAGTAAGGGTATAAGTTTCATATCTTTAATATATTTTATACAAGCTCTGTGAATAAGCTTGTTTTTAAAGATAACTGAGACAACATAGTCAGGGGAATGGTTATTTAGTTTAGTAGCAATACAAAAAAGCATTTTGTTTCTACAGATGACACAAATATGGTAGTGTTGTGAGTGAGGAATAATTGCAGTTGATATTCAGTCTGTCCCAAAGTTGGGAAATAGGATGCGAGAGGTGGCTTAAAGAGAATTAATTTGTTGAGATACATCTTGAACTAGAGGTTCTCCTGAAGGAGATTTTGGAAATGCTTTATTTTTTCTTAATTGAGAATTAGAGATACTAAATAGAGAGATATTGGGTTGTTCAGTTGCAGTTTGTTGAATATATATGATCCTATAGTTAGCAGAAGTAAAACTAGTGTAGAATTTTCTACAATAGCATTTGCTGATAGAGGGTTGTAAAGGTACAGAAAAGAAATGTTGTTTCTTGATAGTTTCATAGAATTCAAGTTTAAAGCTTAGTGGAAGAACTTGAAATGTACTGATTCTACTTTCTGTAGTACCTAATTTATAGCAGTCAGAGTAGTTCTTATAATAATAGTTCAAATTATAAAAATCCAGTTCTTAAGTAATAAGAGTAGGTATTGTTGAAAGTTTAAAGATTTGGTCGATTCAGTAAGGGGGTATAACAAATAAGAGGTATAACAAATAAGAGATGTGACAAATAAGGGATGTGATAGTTAGAAAGTGTGACAAATAAAATATCACCTAGTGTAACGATCAGCAGATCGACAGGATCATCAGAATACAAAATTTGTGTAAAGTTAATTAGAACTAAAATAGTAAGAAGGCTTTTGTATAAAAATAGATGAAACAGAGTTAGAATTGTGTAATTTGATTAATAATATTGATTTGTAATCTTGATCTGTAAGTTGGGGCGCCCTAGGAGAGGTAGAATCCCCCAAAAAACAGAAAAAAATTTTGTAAAAATTTAGCAATGTTTTAGTAACAGAGTTTTGTAATATTTTAATAATAAAATCTAAAGTATCTGTTTGTTTTTAATATAATATATATCAAATTGAAGCTCTTTTTGAGCTTAATCTTTTTCTATTAAGGAACAATAGAGGTTTACTTAATAAAATTTCAAGTAAACAGCAGAAGTATCAAAATTTAAATATATAGTATTAACTTGATAGCAGAGAGCTTTAAAGCTATAAAACTAGGCTGCTTATAAGTAAAATTAAGTGTAGAACAACTTTACTTAGGCAGCTAAAAGTAGTTTACTTAATAAAATTTTGAAAAAGTAGCAAATGTTTTCAAGAAGAATTTGGTACAAGTAATTGTCGGGAGGAGTTAGTGATTTGTGTCTAATGTGATATACTTAAAGACTTTACAAACCTTAAATACTAATAATATTTAATAAAAAACAGTATTATAAAAAATAGTTTACTATAGTTTGCTTTAACTGCAAGTAGATATTATAGCATCTGCAAGATAAAACCATAAGTGAGTTTATATTCTGGCTAGAACATTATAGATATAGATTTCTTTATTTGTAAAAATAAATATCTGTTTTTATAATAAAATAAACAGGATTGCTAAAAGAAAAAATAAAAAATAAAAAATAGTCTACTATTTTATAGTTTGACTAATTTATTTATTGAATATTGCTATTTATTGCCAGTGACGATATCATTGAAGATACTATATCTCAAAAACCTACTAGCTAATATATATCAAAGGTACTAAGTAAAAATTTTCAGAACCCAAAAACTTAACCCTAACAAAGATTTGGACCCTTATACCTAACTCTAATCTTGGTCTAAAATTGCACTCTATCTATAAATTTGATAAAAAAAATAGGAGGTGGTGGTATCACCACCAGCTATAAATACTAAAATCTTTATTTTTTATTTATTTTTTTTATATTGGTAGCCTTGTTGGTATCTTTATTAGATCAAAGCATATATATATACATATATTTAAACTATCTATATTACAGATCTGACATTATTTAGCTGCTCTATTGGGTGTCTAAATGCAGTCTACCACACCAGTTAAGGCTATTGCCCATACTGGAGGGCTGTATCAAGCTAGCTAGTAAAACTATAGCAAGATAGTTTTGAATCGAAAGAATTTTTCACTACATTTAACTGCCAATTTATTCTATTTAAACTATTCTCCTTTTTGCAACTATATTCTAGTTTCTGCTAATTTTACAATAATACTCTAAATTTAATTTTCTAATAAACAATTTTATTTTCTCTTTCAGCAAAGGATTATTGCTAGTATTTTTCCATTTGTAGTTACATTTTCTTTTTTTCTTTTTCTAGTTTAAACTGTCCTTTCTGATCAGAGACCCAGCTCTTGAGGATTTCTTATATTGTTTTTATTGGTTCTTCCTTTCTGATTCATTGTTTTATATTCTTTTTTCCTTTTCTAGAAGCATTAGGAAATTTTAAAATAGATTAAATATTAATTATCATTAGCATGATCAATTATTAACGATTAGAAAATTAATAAGAATCAATTTTGGGCTACTAATCAATACACAACAGATTAAAAGCTATCAATTATAATTTTATTAATATTGCAAATTAATTACATATGATAAAAATCGATTGTATAACAAATCGTGTAAATCAATCAACCGGGTCTTTTTAGATTACAATACATATACAGTAATTGTTGCAGATCATAATTTAAAATGAAATTTACATTTTCTACTCAACCTGTTAATCTTCTAAAACCTACTTATACTTGTATATTATAACTTTACTTTAAAACTAACCTCCAAAAAATTTTATTTTTGAGATTTTATATTATAATTTCATTTTGATCTGGATTTCATTATGATCTGTCACAGTAATTAGATTTAGTACTTCTGACATTTGGATCTTACTATAAGATCTTTCATGATTTAGTAACTTGTGTCTTCTAAGGCTTCAGATAAGTTGTTTCATGACTTTAGTAGTTCTTGACTCTTTCAAATTAGAATCACTTTCTTATGGTCCAGTATTCACTTGCATTTAGATTTTAGATCTCTCTTGAACTTCAAATCAGTGCACAAAATTGTAGCATGATGTGTCCCGATATTGTTTTGGCATTCTTTTTATTAAACAGAATTTAAGATCTATAGCCAGAAGTAGTAGCGATAATAACAATCAATTATGATGCAGTAAAGTGTTTAATTCAGAAAATTTCAGATTATCAAAAAATTGTGCTGGGATTTTTCTAATTACCGGTCTCTAGTATTTTACAGTAGATTTTGTACTCTGCTTCAAACATAGAATAGAAAAGAACTCTGGAATATGCGTCATTTTAGAATCCCTAAAAAATTCAGATTTCTTGTCATTTATTTTATTATTAGTTTATTTTATTTATTTATTTTTTACTAACTTATTCATTTATTTTTCTCTTTTTTTTTTATTAGCAAGGCTTTTCTGGTAACTACTATAGGAGTTTAGAATTAGTGTGTATAATCGGGTTTCTTTTTTGAAGCAAATGAACATGAGACTGAAAGTTAAATATAGGTTCTGGTGATTTTTTTGTATTTCTTGCATAAGGCACATTTACCATTTGCCACTGCATACAGTACTCGGGTCTTATTCAAGAACTTCATTTTTAAATTGAATAGTACCCATACTGTATAAGAAACCAGATATTATATTTGGAGGATATATCATATAAACAGTAATAAATTCATATAGTTATACCCTGGGTACTATTCAAGAATTAAGCTAGGTGGGTGGTGAGTAATATCTGGATCTTAATCAAGAGGTATTATATTTGGGGAATACTGTATGCAGTGACGAATGGTAGTTCTTCTTGAGCATGATGAATTGTTTTCGACAAGAGCATAATTTGATTGAAATCAATTTTTGATAATGGCAAGAATTTGAAAAAAGTTTTGGCTCGAATTAATATTACGATTATAATACGTACTATTACTTTTTATTAAAAATTTATACTATTCATAATTAATAAAATTGTAAAATTTAAATTTTCCATTTTTTTTAGGTGAGGGTTTTTGCTTTGGCAATCTCTTGAACTGAATTGGTTTTTTAACCCTTTTTGTTTTCTACTATGCTGTTGATTTCAGATTCAGTACCAGATAAGTATTGTTTTTACTTTCATTTTTATTCATTTTTATTCTTGGTTTTATTTATTTATTTTTTTACTAACTTATTCGTTTATTTTTCTCTTTTTTTTTTTTTATTAGCAAGGCTTTTCTGATAACTACTATAGGAGTTTAGAATTAGTGTGTATAATCAGGTTTCTTTTTTGAAGCAAACGAACATGAGACTGAAGTCAAATATATATTCTGGAGATATTTTTGTATTTCTCACATAAGACACATCTACCGTTTGCCACTGCATACAGTACCCAGGTCTTATTCAAGAACTTCATTTTTAAATTAAATAGTATGTATTATATTTGGGGAATACTATATGCAGTGGCGAACGGTAGTTCTTCTTAAGCATAATGAATTGTTTTGACAAGGGCATAATTTGATTGAAATCAATTTTTGACAATGGCAAGAATTTGAAAAAGGTTTCTGGCTCGAATCAATATTACAATTATAATACGTACTGTTATTTTTTATTAAAAATTTATACTATTCGTAATTAATAAAACTATAAAATTTAAATTTTCCATTTTTTTTTTTTTTTTTAAGATGCCAATGAAATTAAACTAGGCCATTGTTATTGTTGAAATTTGGTGAAATTAATTTTACCAGCATCTTTAATCCTGACATTTCCTTATATATAAAAGTTCAGTAAACGTTTAACAAGAGAAATGCTAAAAAATACAGCTTGTGTATATTAATAATTAGTCATTCAAATTATGCATCAGGATTAGCATGATGTTAAATTAGTATATACTGATTTTCTATTTTTTTTTAAAAACATGCTGTATAAAAAAATTATACTAATTGCAAAAAAAAAGACCAATTGCAAAAAAAAGACCCATTGCAAAAAAAAAAAAAAACTATAAAAAACCAAATTAAACACCAAAGAGTTCATCATTAATTTCTTTTGAATTCAATCCATTTTGTGTAGTTATTTGCTCTTGGGTTTCACTTGTGATTTCAGTTACCGTATTTTTATAAGTTCCTGAGAGGCAGAATAAATCTATGTGTATATATTTTTTTAGAAGAGTTGGTTGCATATATTCTATTACTTTAATTGCTGATTTATATATTATATATTTTTTTAATCTATATATTAAATGTCTTATTCATTATCTAACAATACTGGTTATCTAGCAGTAAAAGCCAAATATCAGCTTGGGTGAGCAAAATATTTTTATCAATTGATATATTAAAAATAATATTTATATTTATCATTTATCTAATTTATATATATATATATATTTTTTTTTTTTTTTTTTTTTTTTTTTTTTATCTTCGCAATGTTGCAAACAGGCGAATCTTTATTAGGTATTTAGTAATACATTTAGGTTGCCTCTCCTGTACCACCACCACAATTATGCTGGCCCATAACCTCGTGCTGCTTTCATTGAAGACCACCCAGATCGATATGTGCTAAACTACTTGCGCCCTAATTCTATAGATAACCCAGTAGGGTTTTTGTACTACCAGGTTGCTCTAGGGAGGGTGTAGTATATATCCCCTAATCTTTCTATGTCCCACACATTCTAGACTAGGCTTTTTAGTAACTTACGCTGAGTCCGAGAACAAGTACTTGCAAGCCGAAGCTGCTACAGTTACCTACTACTGCCCTTGCAGAGTTCACCCAGACTCCAGTACCTACTTTACAGACTCCCTCCCATACCTCTGGAAACCCAAACTTCCAATCTATTAGCCCGGAAGGGCGGAACCCTTCCTCCGGTTGTCTATCGGCCTGGTTGGTATAGTGCTCTTGCCAAACACCTCGGTTCTGTCCGGTTTTCCAGTATCCAGCCGGTTATCCTATACATAGTAACCGTCGAAGATCTGTGCTATCTCTCCACTCGAGTCTTGCCAAGCAGGCTCCCGTATCCTGTCAATCCGCTGGATTTATTCAGTAGCTTCACTCGGGTTTTGTGTAATTCGTACGTCACACTACATATTCTACTACCTCCCAGTACAAGCTGGTGCGACCCCGTTACAGATTCTATAACCCAATAGGATACAGTCTTTCCAAATGTATTTTCTGTAAATTCGAATTTTCGTCGCCAGTGGGATTCGAACTCTGGTCCTGCTGCTTGGGGGTGCGACAACTTGCCAACTTCACTAAGTTGCCACACCCTTATCTAATTTATATTAATATAGTTCATAAGTATAAGAACATTTATTAAATTTATTAAATGCACAAAATTTACTTTAAATTATATTTATTTAATTTTATTTAGTTTAGAAATCGGCATTGATGCCAATACTGTAATAAATATGTAATTGATTGATATAACAAAGTTCAGCACAATAAATTGAATTCAAATGCTTTTTTATAGTTATGTACTTTATATTTTTTTCCTTCATTAACATTTAATACCATGAAGTTTCGAATATATATAGTTTTTAACCTGTGAAATTTTTGAGTATTAGAAACCTTTATTAATTAACAAAAAAACAAAAGAAATTTAATAAACAGAAATCAGTATAACAAGTGTTTAAATATTCTAAAAAAATTAGAACCTATAGTACAACCTGCTCTTCAAATATTAGGTGACTTGTATTTCTAACATTGTTATATTAGTATAATAGAGAAACTTCATATAATTAAACAGAACGGAACTGACTTAGAAGTGCAAGTTTGTCCTGTGCAAGCAATTTGTCCTGCACATCAAAACCAAGTCTAGTAGTCAGAAAAGATAACTATAGTATAATTAAAGTGTAAAATTATTAACGATTCTTGCCAAGCTGCTTGAAATATGAGCAAATGAATTTGAATCACTGGCATTTCAGATTATGATATTTACTAAACATTATAATTTCATTGAGACAGGTAGATTCCAAACAAACTATTATATTTCCAATTCTCAACACTCAAGAATACTTAAAATATTCAAAAACGCACAACCATTTTTCGAGCATAGACAAAAAAAAAAAAAATTTGAAAAATTTAAATTTTACAATTTTATTAATTATGAATAGTATAAATTTTTAATAAAAAGTAATAGTACGTATTATGATCGTAATATTGATTTGAGCCAGAAACCTTTTTCAAATTCTTGCCATTGTCAAAAATCGATTTCAAATTCTTGCCATTGTTAAAAATCGATTTCAATCAAATTATGTCCTTGTTGAAAACAATTCATCATGCTTAAGAAGAACTACCATTCGCCACTGCATACAGTATTCTCTAAATATAATATATACTATTCAATTTAAAAATAAAGTTCTTGAATAAGACCTGAGTACTGTATGCAGTAGCAAACAGTAGATGTGTTTTATGTGAGAAATACAAAAATATCCCTAGAACCTATATTTGACTTTCAGTTTCATGTTCATTTGCTTTAAAAAAAACTCCAATTATATACACTAATTCTAAACTCCTATAGTAGTTACCAGAAAAGCCTTGCTAATAAAAAAAAAAGAGAAAAATAAACGAATAAGTTAGTAAAAAATAAATAAATAAAACCAAGAATAAAAATGAATAAAAATGAAAGTAAAAACAATACTTATCTGGTACTAAATTTGAAATTAACAGCATAGTAGAGAACAAAAAGAGTTAAAAAACTAATTCAGTTCAAGAGATTGTCAAAGGAAAAACCCTTACCTAAAAAATTAGAAAATTTAAATTTTACAATTTATTAATTATGAATAGTATAAATTTTTAATAAAAAGTAACAGTACATATTATGATCATAATATTGATTTGAGCCAGAAACCTTTTTCAAATTCTTGCTATTGTCAAAATTCGATTTTAATCAAATTATGCCCTTGTCGAAAACAATTTATCATGCTCAAGAAGAACTATCGTTCGCCACTGCATATAGTATTCTCCAAATATAATATCCTTAATTAAGACCCAGGTATTACTCACCACCCATCTAGCTTAATTCTTGAATAGTACCCGGGGGTATAACTATATGAATTTATTACTGTTTATATGATATATCCTCCAAATATAATACCCAGTTTCTCACACAGTACAGGTACTATTCAATTTAAAAATGAAGTTCTTGAATAAGATCCAGATACTGTATATAGTAGCAAACAGTAGATCCTTATACGAGAAATACAACAAAATCTCCAGAACCTATATTTGACTTTCAGTCTCATATTCGTTTGCTTTAAAAAAGAAACCTGATTATACACACTAATTCTAAACTCCTATAGTAGTTACCAGAAAAGCCTTACTAATAAAAAAAAAAAAGAGAAAAATAAACGAATAAGTTAGTAAAAAATAAATAAATAAAATAAACTAATAATAAAATGAATGACAAGAAATCTGAATTTCTCAGAGATTTTAAAATAACGCATACTCCAGAGTTCTTTTTTATTCTATGTTTGAAGCAGAGCACAAAATTTACTGTAAAATACCAGAGATCTGGTAATTAGAAAAATCTCAGCACAATTTTTTGATAATCTGAAATTTTCCAAATTAAACACTTTCCTGCGTTATAATTGATTATTATTATCGCTACTACCTCTGGCTATAGATCTTAAATTCCGTTTAATGAAAAGAACGTTAGAACAATATCGAGACACATCATGCTACAATTTTGTGCACTGATTTGAAGTTCAAGAGAAATCTAAAACCTAAATGCAAGTGAATACTAGACTATAAGAAAGTGATTCTAATTTGAAAGAGTCAAGAACCACTAAAGTCATGAAACAACTTACCTGAAGCCTTAGAAAGCACAAGTTACTAAATCATGAAAGATCTTATAGTAAGATCCAAATGTCAGAAGTACTAAATCTAATTACTGTGGCAGATCATAATGAAATCTAAATCAAAATGAAATTATAATATAAAATCTCGAAAATAAAATTTTTTGGGAGTTAGTTTTAAAGTAAAGTTATAATATACAAGTATAAATGGGTTTTAGAAGGTTAACAGGTTGAGTAGAAAATGTAGATTTTATTTTAAATTATGATCTGTAATAATTATTGTATACGTAGTATAATCTAAAAAGACCCGGTTAATTGATTTACACGATTTGTTGTACGATCGATTTTTATCATATATAATCGATTTGCAACATTAATAAAATTATAATTGATAGCTTTTAATCTGTTGTGTATCAATTAGTAGCCCAAAATCGATTCTTATCGATTTTCTAATCATTAATAATCAACCATGCTGATGATAATTGATATTTACTCTATTTTAAAATTTCCTGATGAGCCTGTTTTATGGGTTTTCTAAGAGCATACTTTTGTCAACTTCTCTTTCCTTTAAATACTGTAGATCTTCTTCTAGTCCGTTCGTTTTGAATTTTGATTGGTCTGCTCAGGTTTCCTTTGTTCTGTAATATAGGCATAAAAGTCTTCTTTTTTTCTTCTCTTTGTTTTTTTTTTCTTCTTCTTATTTCTAGAGTTTTGTTTCTTTCTCAAAAACTTTTTTTGTATTTTAATAAATATTTTTGGTCTTCTGAAGTGTTCTACAAAATCTTTTTTACTATCTTTAGTAATATGTTCTTTTCTTTTTTTTCTAATTTTTAGCTTCCTTCAAACTGAATGCTAGTGTTTCTTAAAACGAATTCAGATTCAGATTCTATTGAGTCTTCAAACCATATATATATTTTTTAAGCAGATCTTTCTTCTTCTTTTTTCACATTTTATTATTGAGCTGTAAGTCTTTAATACTTGCTAGATATATTACCTCTATTAACTATTCTACTGGGGTTGGTAATAAAATTTTTGGACTTGTTTCTTCTTGAATTTTGTTTAGCAATTTCACTTCTGTCAGACTTGAAATGTTTTGTCTCTTGCTTTTTTTTTCTTTTTTTCTTTAATTTTTCTTTTTCCTCTCTTATATTTTGCTGCAGCAGATTTGACAGATACTGTAAACTGTATTATTAAAGACTTTAGTGCTATTTTATTATACTGTTTTTGGCGAGTTTTCTTTGTTCTTTAAGTTTCTTGCTTTAGTCTAGGTTCAATTTCGTTTTTATTTTAGTAACTTGTTTTCCTTCTTGCCAAGCTTGCTTTTTCTTTATATTTTAACAGCTTGATTTCTCTTTTGTTAGGCTTGCATCTTGTTCTTTTCTTCTTTGATTTTTCTTTTTATCTCTTGCTGGTTTATTGCAGTAGACTTGATGGATTCTTTAAATTGCTGTACTATAGACTTCAGAGCTGTTTTGTTGTACTGTTTTTGTTGATTTTTTCTTTATTCTTGAAGTCTCTTGCTTCAGTCTAATTCTAGTTTTGACTTTATTTCAGCATCTTGTTTTTTTCTATTTTTTAGTACTCTTTTTACTTCATCTGCTATTCTTAGTTCTACTATTTAACCAACTATTTCTTCCTTTATAAAGCAGTTAACTAGATCTTCTCTTTTTTTTATTGCTTTGTAGAAAATCTCATGTTTTCTTTCTATAAGTACAAGTTCTGTATATTTTAGTTCTCCTCTGTTATACTGCCATAATTCTTTATAAAGCCTTTTTATTTGTGCTTCAGCTATTTCTTTTGGAATTGGTTCTTGTCTTGTATATTCTGCCATTATTTCCTTTACTGTCATGTCTATCACTTCATTAGTTATTACTGTTGACAAGTTTTGGATATTCTCTAATACTGCTTTAAGTTTTAAATCTGCTTTTTCTTTTGTGATAGATCTTTTTCCAGAACATTCTGCTAACTTTTGCTTCACGTGACTTGTTGTTTTTTCTTTATTGTTGTTTGTTGTTATTGTTTGGTGTGGTTATTTATCTCTATTATTTACTTTCTTCATGTAGTTTTTAGCATGTTTCTTTTGTTTACTCTTCATTATGTGTTGTAATTTTGTATTACCAAAACAAATTTGCAATTTAGAATTAAGACCAATTCTCCAAAAATTCACAAAGTACAAAAAAATATTGTCAGTTTTTTAAAACTTTTTCTATTTCTTTGCTATTACTATTCTTACTACTCAAGTTTCTTAATTGGTGATTTGCCAGTTAACCAGAGAAGATCTGCAAATTTTTATAAGTAAATTTTATTATTAAGCCAAATGTGAAGTGCATCAATCTAAAACTTTTTTTATTACTAAGTAAATTACTTTTGGGTTCATAATAAAAGTTGTAGAGCTCATCAAAATGCATTTTATAGTAGTAAAAAGTTTAAATTAGCCTGGTGATTCTTGAAAAATCATCAAAAAATGGTTTACCGATATATAAAATTTCTTAAGAAATTTTATATATCAACAAAATATTTTTTAAAGATTTTTTAAAAACTATTAGACTAATTTTAATATTCTTACTACTATTAGATGTGTCTTAATGAGCTCTACAACTTTTGTTATAAGCCCAAGAATAATTTACTTAGTAAAAAAAGTTTTAGATTGGTGACTCCACATTTGGATCAATAGTAAAATTTACTTATAAAAATTTGCAGATCTTCTCTGGTTGACTGACAAATCATCAATTAAGAGACTAAGTGTTTCTTGTTGTTCTCTTCCTCTTTACTTAAGGCTCCAAATTTGGTTTCTTAATAACTTTTGTGTATTTTTTATAAATTTTTATTAAATTTTGTTTTCAAAAATTTGTGTTTTGATGATCAGCAGAAAGAGTTGCTAATTAATCTTATATAGTTTGATTAATTAATTACAACTATAGTTTTCTTAGTATAGCAATTGTAAAGAGATTTAATAAAATTTTAGCAAAAATTCATTATAAGATTTAATATAGTATTAAAAATATATTCTTAGACTTTAAATTAATAAAAGTACAGTTTTCCTCCTCTATAATCATGCAGTTTGTATCAAGAAAATTGGTAATTATAAAAGAGTGTAATTATATAAAAGTTTTTTTTTATAAGTTTTTTAATAAATTGTTTCAAAAATCAACGTGATTGTATAGGAGTTGTGATTATATAAGAGGTGATTATAGAGGAGGAAGACTGTATAAGTTGGGTTTAGATTGCAGATAAATATGTCTGAGCTTCTATTCTTGCATATAATTTTTGTTTTTATTTGTACTTGTACAAATAGTAGTATCTTTTTAATGTAGTTACTATTTTTAAAGTTACTAATAAAGATATGAGCAAGGCCTCACCTTAATACCAAAAAAAAAATTAATAAAAGTATAAGTTAAACATTTACTCAGAATAA
This sequence comes from Racocetra fulgida, assembly GCA_910592135.1. Taxonomy (NCBI): domain Eukaryota; kingdom Fungi; phylum Glomeromycota; class Glomeromycetes; order Diversisporales; family Gigasporaceae; genus Racocetra; species Racocetra fulgida. Next base: position 8,772 of record CAJVPZ010000174.1, on the reverse strand, counting down.
TGGATTATTTTAATAATTATTTTATATATCTTATTAGAGTATTTGAATTCTTAAAGCAAAAGTTAGTACTAATAAAAGCCATCAAATTAAAAAGGTCAAATTTTAGCTATCTACAAAATATAAACATCCTGTTGAGAAAAATAGAAAAATAAATTAAAAAAGTAATAATATTCATTATTTACATGTTAATATAAAGTTAAAAGGAGGTATAGCGAATTAATAAAGCATATACTCTGATTTTTGAAATTTAAATTAGGATTTTTGAGTTTGTTTTTTTAAAAATTTAAAAGCAAATAACTTTTAATTTACAAGTTTTTTGGGTGTGGTGACTTAGAGTAGTGGTTAAGTTGTCACCTCCTAAGTGGCAAGTCTAGAGTTCAAATCACACCGAAGACATTTTTAGAAAAATAGGCCTGTGTTCTGGTAACAATTATTCGACAATCAGTTGGGTATATTATCTGTAATTTTGGTACTACTATCTCGAAATGGAATCTCTTGGGCGATCCAAATCCAAGGAACCAGAATAATTGAAATCTGTTTGGCAAGATTCGAGTAAGGAGGTAGTGAAGATCTTTGACGATATTGTGGAAAAGTTGGAAACTGGAGACCGAAGAATCAGACAAAACCCTGGAGCAAGAAGGGTTCACCAACCTGGCCGCCGGAGTTGCACTGGATAAAAAGGTCCTATGCTATGGAATTAGAAACCAAGGGAAGTAAAACTGGAAGACACTTAAAGCCTAGATACAATGACCCGTCTGGGCTAACTGGTTTGGTAGTTGGGGAGGGATCAGTATAAGGGCCGGCTTGATGTAGATATCAGGATCAGAACAAACCTTGCAAGGGCACTGGATACTGGAATTGTGCGGTTTAATAGTTCGCCCTGACTGCTAGTGGTGTTTTCGGCTGCTGCAGAAGGTATTCGTAGCCTAATCTAGAAATGTGTGAGACATAGAAAGATTAGAAAAATATGTACTACACCCTCCCTAGGGCAACCGGTAGTATGAGAACTCTACTGGGTTATCTATAGAATTAGAGTACAAGTAGTATAGCAAATGTCGATTTGGGTGGTCTTCAGTTTAAGATCATAGTATAGTTAAAACATTAGAAAAAATCAGTAAGAACAAAACAGCCGGAGAACACTTCTGCTATAGTTTATGAAGCAGCATGAGGTTATGGGATGGCGTGATTGTGATGGATGGTACAGAACAGGGTAACCAAGAATGTATTATCTAAATACCTAATAAAAATCTGCCTTCTCATGACATTGCGAAGGTTTAAAAAAAAAATAAAAAAAAAATAAAAAAATTTACAAGTTTTTAAAAAATAATTTATTATTGTTATATTCACCTCTTTATTATGATTCTAACAAGTTCAAAATCATCCAAATCTAATTACAGAATCAAGCAATAAAGCTATAATCAAATAAAACACACCCATATATCAAACAATTAGTTAGACCAGATTTAACCAATTGTTTGATATATGAGATGTGTTCTTATTTAATTATAGCTTTATTTCTTAATCCTGTGATTTGATTTAGATAATTTTGAACTTGTTAGAATCATAATAAAAAGGTAAATATGACAATAATAAAATTATTTTTTAAAAACTTGTAAATTAAAAGTTATTTGCTTTTAAAATTTTTAAAAAAGCAATCTCTAAAAACTCTAATTTAAATTCCAAAAATCAGAAATTTGCAAAATCATAATAATAAAAAATGAACTAGTTTTAAATTATTTAGATAGAGAATTCACACAACACATAGATTTGTATATGAATAATTAATGTTAATTAAATTAGAAAAACTTCAGTATCTACTCTAAAGTATATTGAAAGAAAACACTCATTTTAGATCTATTAATTTTTTCATATTATTAATAAAATTGTTAAAACCTAGGCATATGCTAAAAAATATGATAACAAATATTTTAAAAAACTGATTATATAAATAGGTTTAACATATATCTCTGGATATATAAAAATAGACTCTGTTAATGAGTAGCATTTTATAAAATCCAGAAGCAAAATTCAAATAGTTTAATTTGTCCAAACACCTGTAAAAGAAGTTGTCAATATATTTTTGAAGATCTTCTAAATAACAATTTCTACTATATGCATCAGTATATTGAGACTCAATTAGTATAATAAAAAACTAAAATTGGTATGAGAATATCAAGAATGTCAATATTATTTGAATGCAATGTTTCATAAGCAGGGAGAAATTGATTTAAAAAATCAGAAACAGCATGATCAAAAACAAGCAGAACATATGCAAAAAGCAAGGTATAAATCTTATTGAAATATCATATTCTACCGATTTATATCTGTTTATTAAAAATTCTCTTGTTAAAAAAGATGTCTATAAAATACTAATATAAAAATAGTAAAACTCAATCCATGTAAAATATTCATACTTAATATTGTCAAGTATACTAAGCCAGAGTATTTTAATGGCATTAACACATATATTCAGTGGCCTTTTAATTTACTAGTTAGTGGAGGAACTAGATTAGAAAAAACCAATATGATTGTTAGTCTTTTATTTGGGATAAGATATTTCAAATGTTTAGTGAAAAAAAAGGTGAAACATGATATATTAAGAATGATGATTTGGTTTTGATCAGACATCACTTCAAGGAGCTGAAATATAGCATAATTGCTACCGAATAATTTCAAATAGCCCAAAGCCATATTATGAAAATATTACATTTCGAGTATCGAAACCTGACAAAATACCAAAGATAGAAGAATTTTCTCCTGAAAGAAGAACAGTTACTATATTTGAAGATATATGTACTGAACCTAAAAAAATACAGAACCTAAAAAAATACAAGAAAAATTGCTCGTTACTTTACCAAAGGATGCTATAAAAACATTAGTAATATATATTTTATACAATCCTTCTTTGACTGTCCAAAATTAATAAGAAAAAATCTCGATTATATTGTTCTCTTCAATGGCAGTGGTACCTATGATGAGCTAGTTAATATTGCTAGACGGCATACAAAAAATTGGCGAAATGCTATTGATATACTTGATAAAAGTTTACAAGGTAGAGAAGACTCTCTACATCTTTGCAAGGGATGGGACCAACCTCTTGATCTCTCTAATGAGTAGAGCGAGATTTCAGATATTCAAGGAATTTTTCTGCCTCTTGCAATTCTATCTTCTTTTTTCAACTTCATATCGCAATTTTTTATTGGCTTTGACCCGTTCCTCATGCTCCATAGTGATTTCTCACATAAATTTACCAAAAGTTTTTTCGTTATGTTTTAGTAATCGTTAGAATAAAATATCGACCTCTTTCTTAACCCAGCAAGAATATCCTCCTCACTTGCAAAGCAAGAGCACTTATGTGTCTGATTGCATGTACAAATCGGAACAATATCTTGGGTTTGGGATTCTTGGTTAACCATGTTTATACTATATGATAAAGTGGTGATGGACTTCGCCTGTGGTATTTTAATTTTTTTGATATCTATCAACCTCATGTCTTAAAAGGATTCGACTAATAGATTTACTAAACTGGCTTCTTTTTTCGTCATTGAACTTCGCTTTCGAGAAACAATAGATTCCAAGCTTCTTGTACTAGTGATAGAGGTAATTGACGAATCAAATCAGAATATATTTTATTAAATTTCATGGCTTTTTGAGTCATTGCTTTACAACTGATATAGTATCAAGAAATTAATATTGTATTTTACATCGCAGAAAAAATTGTGAATGCTTCTCAATCTAGAAAACCGTAAAGAAGATAATTGATAAAGAAAATAATATATGGAATGACAATGAAACTATAGAGTCAAGAAAAATATCATGGCAAGGATCTGTTTTTACAATTTCGTGATTCAAGAATTTCTTATACTGATATACATGCTTTAATTTGCATAATAATTCGCAAGAATATTAATTGTATTATTGACACCTTCAAATCCGTTAGAGAATTTTGTATCAACCATACACCAGCTTGGATAATCAGAAGATGAATTTAGGCATGCAAGATTGTCGCTTACGGCAACCGATAGTCCAACCAGATGATTTCTAACAAGCCATATTTTCACCAAGTTTGCACAGTCCATGCTTAACTCTAAAGCTGGAACAGATGCATCATTTGGGAAGTATTTCAGCAAGGTTTTGTATACATCACTTTCTGAATTAAACCCTGCTAGATTCATCGTTTCCTTAATCACGGTCCAATATGTCTTGCCTTCATAGATATTCTCGGCAGCCGTGGCAACCTCTACTGCAGTGGTATGATTCATCTCCATGCCAAATATTCCATTTTGCCAACAGCTTCCACAATTTGGAGCATTCTCAAGGCAACCATCATTAGGACCTTTCATGACGTTACTTTTTGTTACTTCATTTACCGTTTCAGAACATAAATTGTAATTAAATAAATATCCGTCAACATTCGGAACAAGTGTCGCATTAAATTTACTGTACGGTTCATCCAAAATCCCTTCGCTCAAAGACCACCAAGTTCCAACTGCTACCGCATAAGCTGATGGACTAATTTTTGCGTTGCTGACAACATTCTGCCAGAGGTGGTTATCCCAAGAAAGACCTTTGGTTGTTTTGGTGTTCGGAACTGTCCACTTCTTGAACCAATCTATCCATTTACGCTCCTGGGTATTGAGGTCGTTGATGCTATTAATAGAGAGCACCAAGTTAGCCAAGCTAAGATAGGTGATGATGAAAGGAAAAGAGATGTATTTCATTTTAATTTTCTTGATTTTTTGATAGGTCAGAATTCAGGTTATATTTATAGAAATATCAACGGTAAAATTTTTTTAAAAGAAGCAATCAAGTTGTGAAGCTTAGCCAATCCAATTGCATAATTCGTTACGAACATATTCAAGAATATCTTTATAAATAACCAGTTATTTGATAAGAAGATTCATTTACTATAACGCAAACGTCTTTGTGAGCTGATTTTTCGAGTTCGATATTCACAAATGAAAATGTCATACGATTAACCAATGACATACGATTAAGTAAAAATGTCATTCGATTAAAAAATATTATACGATATATAGTATATATTTTGAAATTGTATGAACTGAAAGCATCAAGTCTCGCGCATTTAGGTCTCGAATAATAATGCTCTCTAATCGAAGATCGTAGATTAGAGGTTAAAATGCGTCGATCTTGTTATATCATACGGACAATTTACCCGATAATAATAAGATCAACATTTAACCGAATTAACTAAACAAAATCATTTGATTATTTGTCGATCTAATGAACGTGTAAACAATTTAACCAATAGAAAACGGCTGTGTTAATCTCATGAATATACAAACAGTCTGACAGGCCAATCATAATGCAAAACCTTGTAGAGCCTCAAAAATGAAGGCACTACTTAGATGCGTTTACTAATTTCCCCAAGCTTCTATTCTGGCCAATCAGAATGCAAGATCAGGTGTAACGTGAAGATCAAAACAACAATCGCTTTTTTTCGAAAAGTCACATTTATTTCCTTTTGGGCACTAACAAAAATAATTCCTTGCAAAATTTTAGTATAAGGGTGTTCACCACGCTAACCCCAAACACTAACATAGGTGCCACATTTTGCCAATAGAAACTTGGGGGAAATTAGTAAATGCCTACTTAGATAGCTAGAAATAAAAATAAAAACTTGCTAGTACTGTACAAACCCAAAAATTGTAAATCGTTGCTATGTATACTTATCTACTTATCTATTTACCCCGTTCAAGATCTGTGTAACAAAAACAAACCAAACCAATCACAGAGCGTTTTTTGTCTCATATATATTCAGTGTTGGGTAAATCAGTGGTCAAGCAAAAATTTGCTGGTCAAATTGGTCTGGTCAAATTGGTAAATTGGTCAAACTGGTCAAATTGGTCAAATCTAATATATATATAATAAAAATGCTATTTGACCAATTTGACTAGTACAAATCCTTTGACCAGACTGGTCAAATAGTCAAATTGGTCTGGTCAATTGGTCAAACTGGTCTGGTCAGCCCAACACTGTATATATTATATTATTTATTATCTTAGTAAAAATTTTCCTATATAATCTATATACATTGTGGTTTAATAGCAGTTAGTCGTAGAAGAGTTGCAATGTGGACCAATGAGCACCTGCGTTTATTAATCGATGAGAGAAAAACAAGGAACGTCGAATATTACGACATCACGGGTATTAGAGAGGATTTTTAGAATAACGTTGCAAATAAAATCAATGCAAAATTGTAGATTATTTTGTGAATACAATGAAGCTACCGCTAAGATCATTTTGACCAAAAATAACAAATACATGATTTTCTAATTAGCGTGGGAATATGTAAATTTTAAAGGTGTCTCTATAATTTAATATTGATAACGATCTCTTACATAACTATAAACCATCCAATTATCATTCCCATTAGCCGATTTTTGACTTGAAATTATCAAGATCAATTCTAGCAGAATTTTATATCTTACTATCTTTAATAATAAACTAGAAGTATCTGGATATTTTACATTTCATATGATAAAAATTTGATTCATACTCCTGAATAGATTGTATGGTGTGCAGCATTATCCGGAGCATTATGTGAAGAGGATATACGTGTTAACCTATCATGACAAACTTTTATACCTTTATGGAATACAAAAATTTCCGATCATAGGTATCACAGTTTTCCCACGAAAACTCACGCAAACACGATCATGTGGATACCCCTATGTTAAGAAAATCCCGGGTGAAAATCACTTCTGACTCTAAAATTCTTGGTCCGGATCTAATACAGTCACAGGATCCCGATATACAACAAACGCAAAAAACATTAGCTGCGCAACATAGTTGCGCTAAAATCAAGAACGCGATGTAATTAAATTTAATCAAGAAAATGCCTTGTGCAAGACAATAAATTTTATCAATTACGTTTATCATTACTTGCCAAGGAATCTTCAAATCGGAAATTTAAATTTATTATTATACCAGGAACGGGATGATATATAATATCACGAAGTATATGATTCATATGCATTTTTAGCCGCAAAATCTCATAATTGATTGGACTATGCATTAAATGCAATAAAGCGTGAAATTCTGCATTTATAGGTTTTCCCTCGATTAAAAATACAGTTGATTTTTTTTTTATTATGGATCCGTATTATTTCACCGAAATAATTTCACCGACAACTTAGTTCAATGACAATTAATTTACAGACAAGATTATTTTACCTACAATTAATTCACAGTAGTGATGCCTGACGAAATGACGAAACCTGACGAAACCATAAATTTCGTCAAGTTTCGTCATTGACGAAACTTATGGTTTCGTCAGGTTTCGTCATTTCGTCAGGCATCACTAATTCACAGGCAAGTTCATTTCACCGACAGTTTATTTCACCGACAGTTTATTTCACTGACAGCTTATTTCACTGACAAGTTTTTTATAAATTGCACTAACCTTGAACCTGACCCAACGACAGTGACCAAAATTACTTTGTCGGTGAAATAAACTGTCTATACTTGTTTGTGAAATAAGTGTCGGTGAATTAAATTGTCGGTGAAGTAATTTTCGGTGAAATTTACGGAACCGCAAAAACGGATTAGTCGTTCATGAAATATGGCTATTAAACGATACCAAATATTAAAATTAGAGTTGAAATATGCAATTGCTTCGTCAAATATTACTGATATTTCATGAACGGGATCCGTTTTCAATGATTTGTGTTTTAAATGAATGCCAAGAAAGTTAGCATTCGTTTTAAGTCCAAAATTCTCAAAAACGACTATCGGAGCATCATTGATTGATCACTAAAATTTCGTAAGGCTGATCCCTGTTTGATGATTTTGAACTTAAAATGAATCATACTATTTTTGCATTCGTTTAAACCAAATTTAAGAATAATTTAGCAATTCAGAAACACGGAAACAGTTTGTTGCACATTATTTTCCGGATCCTTTTTGCGGTCACCGTATTTCTCCCATTTTCGATGATATAAGGAAAATACGGAAAAAATTTTGTTGCATATTATTTTTCCGAATCCTTTTTGCGGTCACTGTATTTATCCCATTTTCGATAATATAAGGAAAATACGGAAAAATTTGTTGCACATTATTTTTCCGGGGTCAATGTATTTCTCCTCCCATTTTCGATAATATTTATCAATTTATGAGCGCAATTAGCTTATTTATCAGAACTAGTACATGATCATGTTGCGGCTTTGCCGTCTAGTTTTGTTTAATTAAATCAACCAAGTTATTTTTAAAAAATTGGCTGGCCTAGGAAATTAAGTTGATTTATGTGCTAGCTATTGATAATTTGATAATCTATAATTAATTAGGCTAGTTCGAATGGAACTATAATATACAGTTTTAAGAATTGGATTTATTTTAATTACATAAAAATTTTTATAGTTGTTGGACCAAATTATGCCAGAATTAACTTAATGCAGGGTGAATTAACCGATTAATATATTAAATTGATCAGTTAAAAAATTTTTGGAGGGTAATTTTGATTCTTACTACGTATGTACTTACATTTTAGATTTTCGTCAGTGTTTTTTATATAGTCTTACCTTGCTGTTGGTTATATTTAAACCTAACACTATATTTTTTTAATGTTATTTATTTCAGAGGTTTAAGTTTCTTTGGCCTCGCTTCGCTTGGCAGTTTCATTTTTTACGTAAATTCTATGACTGATTATCATACTACTTAGGTCATGTTTTAGTCTCGATTCATGGTTTTATACAGTTCTTACCTTGCTGTTGATCATATTTAAACATAATGCTAAATTTTTAAGGTTATTTA
>CAJVPZ010000173.1:0-23371 GCA_910592135.1 Racocetra fulgida | reverse complement strand
CTTTGTAAAAACTTCAATTAAATTTCAATAAAGTTAAAGGCATGGCCTCACCATTAATATTTAAAAAAAAAAAAAAAACTCTAATATAAACAAACTTTAAAGAATTTTTACTGCATCACAAACTTGGCACACATTTAAGCAAAGAATTATCATCACCAATCTTCATAATGATAGCAACAAACGGTTTGGGTCAAGTATACTTACTGCAAACCTTCATTAATTAAAATAATACAACTATTTTTGTATGTAATAAGATGTTACTGTATTTAAATAACCTTTAAAATAAAATACCATTTTATAATATTTCTTTTTTTTTGATCTTTCAACTAGTTTTTTAAGGCAAAACTTAAAAATATAGAAAAGTTAATGTTTTAAAATTTTTGTTTAAAATTTTAAAGGAACTAATAATAATATTTTTTATTAGAATGAATCAAACAATATTATATCTATATATAGCATGTTAATACAAAACTAAAAATAATTTTTTTAAATTATTTAGATCACAACAAAGATTTATTAGTTTACCAAATTATTGGATATACAAATATTGTAGATGAATAATACTTACTAAAATAAGCTTAATATATTGAATTAGTCTAGATAATATGTATTATATGTGTGCTCTTTCCAGATTAAAGGCATATTTTTCTTTATTTTATAACTTTCAACATCATCTACTATTTTTAAAATAGGATTGAAGTTATTTTTCACTTTTTTGTCTATTGTTGCCTTTTGCTCTTAGAGAATTGTAAGTACTTTTGTTGTTAAATTTATTAATTCATTATATATATCATTTTCATTCTCTAACTCATCAATATTCTCAATGGTTTCTATCCCATACTACATAGCAATTACTTCTATTTGCTTCTCAAAAGGTTCTTGTTCATCTCAATTAAAAATAGCAGCTGTTAATATCTTTTAACACAATTAAGAAATTCACTAAAAACTAGTTCTTTTTATTATACTAAGTGTTTCTAGATATAAAAATTATTGTAAATAATATAGATACATATTCAGCTATTCAAATCTGTTATATATATTTTGGTAATTTTGCATATTAACAATATGTTTTATTCTAATTTAAATTATTTTATCTGTTCAGGTCTTTTTCTATTAATTTGATCTGTTGTGTTTTTGTAATTGATAAACAATGATCTGTTTTATTAAAATATAAGCTATCAAGTCAATAAATAAAAAAAAATTGTAAAAAAGTTTTTTTTATAACTTTTCAATAGCTTTTAATAATCATTATTATTTTGAATATTAAAATTTAGTTTTTACAAGCTGATTAAGTACATAATAGCAATCTTTAAATATTATATTATTTATTTTATAAATTTAGCATTAAAGCAAAATTAAAAAGTTAGTTTTATAAACTTTGTGTATCTTCTGAATAGTATTTTTGATTTTTTTAAAGTAAGGTTTTCTTTTATCCTTATTAATAAGTTGTATTAAGAATCAAAAAAAGTTTCTCTAGCTGAAGTTGAATTTTACAAATTTTTTACAAAAATGAGACTCAGACTATTTTATCTGCAACCTAAACCTACTAAAGTAGCTAAAACATACCTAGATTTGATAGTTTATAATATTATTAGTTGGTATACTTTATTTAATCCATTGGATTGTTTATAAAGATATTTTTTTAAAAGAGGTAAATATATATTGTTAGTATATTGTTGGTTAGATAAGCCACAGAGGCAGCTATAAGTATAGAGTATCCTATATCAGTTATATATTTGATTGCTTGTAGAATTAATAGTTTTGTTGATTTAAAATTTGGCTTTGATTAGATTGAGTAGAGATGTTGTTCTGTTGTTTCTGTTTAGATAATTTTATATAATATAGTTTATATATTTGGTTATATATATTTTGAGATAGTTGTAGTAGTAGTTGAATAGTAATATTAGTAGCTAGTAGAGTAGAGTCTGTATATTCTATAATTGCTTGTATTAGTATTGTAGTGATAAATCTCTGTATAGTATAGTATAAATTTGTGTAATTATTTCAGTTGGCAAGTGAAAGGCCTGGTGGTTGATAAGTTTAGTATATAGTTTTTGAAGTTCAGTTTTGAATATATTAAGTTTATTTGGGTGAAAGAACTGTTGTATTGTGTTGGTAAGTAATGAGTTCAAATTGGGTTGGTTAGGATATATGAGCCAGTATAGCTGACTTTCATATATATTGTTTGGAATAATGAAGAATATAACATATACTGATGAATTAAAGTTGAAAGTATATTAAGCATAAATTTTATTCTGAAAGATTTTCTTGACAGAGTTTAAAACTTGTATATATAGATAATATCTTGGAATTATTGTTAGATAAAGCCAGGTTGCATTCAAGTTAATCTGTGAAGATAAAGATATGATATTGTCTATGTGCTGTTTTGATAACCACATGGCTATAATGTAAGCATTATATATATTTTTGATAGATTTGTAAGTTAGTTGTTTGAATATATATGTTTCATATTAGATATAGTATAATATATCAGTCACCTGATTTGACATACCTAAATTTTTTATATATAAACTTATAGCAAAAACATATAGAATTATATATAAACTTTGTTGCAATGATGTTTCTTCTCTTAAATATTAACTTTAAATTAAATTTTATAAATAAATACATCAAGAAGAGGAGAATAAAATGCTTTCAAACTGAATTAAAATATTGTAATTTCTGTATAATTTAAATATATAACTTTGTTACAAGAAAAATTTAATAGTTTTAAAGTAAAAAATACATATAAAATTATTCTCTAAACAACTTTTAGTTAGTGAGTAAAAAAGGTTATTTTAGTAAAAAAAGGTTTCTATGTACTAATGTCAAAATTTTTAGTTTTTCTATATAAAACTTTTTTTTGTATAGATAACCTGTTTTGACCTCTTAAGCAAATTTGCTTAGCATATAATTTTATATACTTTGTGTTTTGCCGATTTTGTTTTTTTGAACATTTTACTAAGTGAAAAAAAAAATCAAATATTACACAAAAAATTTTTAAAAAAAAAATTTTTTAAAAAAATTTTCGTATAACCTTAGATCCAATCTTTCACTTAGCAAAATGTTTTAAAAAAACAAAATTGGTGAGACACAAAATATATAGAATTGTGTACTGAACAAATTTGCTTAAGAGGTCAGAACAGGTTATCTAAGCAGAAAAAAATTTTTATATAAAAAAACTGAAAATTTTGATATTAGTACATAGAATACTTTTTTTTTTACTAAGAAAACCTTTTTATTTACTAACTAAAAGTTGTTCAAAATATAATTATATATATATTTTTTACTTTAAAACTGTTAAATTTTTTCTTTTAACAGAGTTACATTTTTAAATTGTACAAAAATTGCAAAATTTTAATTCAGCTTCAAAAGCATTTTATTCTTCTCTTCTTGATATATTTATTTGTAAAATTTAATTTAAAGTTAATATGTAAGAGAAAAAACATTATTGCAACAAAGTTTATATGTAATTTTATATGTTTTTGTTATAAGTTTATATATAAAAAACACTTTATATATAAATTTTGTGCCAAATCGGGTGACTGTTATGTTATTTAAAAAATTATTTATATAAAAACCTCTATTTATCTTAAAGCAACACCCTAACCCTAAGTTTTAATTGAGGTGGTTATTTCTAACCAATGGTACAGAGAATAATAATTCTAAGATATATATTTATGTAAATTCTACTTTAAAATTCTCAATTTTATAAATTTCGATCCCATTCACAATATATACATGAGCTTTTAATCAGTGCATTAGGCTATACGCAAAATTTGGTTTATTTTTCTTAAATTCTATGAACTGGATAGTAAATTTTAAAATTTTATAAAAATTATTTTAAAGTCCAATTAATTAAGATCAAAATAAAAAGTTAATAACAATATTAAACTTTTTTACGATTAGAGTTTAAGTTTGTGATTAGATAAATTATAATTTAAATTATAATTTATATTAAAATTTTGTATAAAAAAAAACCACTTTTATTAAAAATTAATTTTTTTAAGATTTTGCCTTGATTGATAATTTATATACAATATATTTTTTAAAAATTTTTTTGTTAATTACACAAAATTATAGGATTTATCTACAACGCAAATTATTACAGAAAGAACTTGTTAAGAACTATTCAATTTTATTTAAATCATTTGGTTTTAGATTAGATTTATGAACTCGATTTTAAGTATTTTATATGTTTAGTTATAAACGAGTCAAAACCTCAGATTCATTTATAATCAATGACTCAACTTTAGAGCAAGTTAGACTAAATGCTACCAAAATCTAGTGATATTTAAAAAAAATATTTTAAAGAAACTATTTTAAAGAAACTATTTTAAAGAACCTATTTTAAAGAACCTATTTTAAAGAACCTATTTTAAAGAACCTATTTTAAAGAACCTATTTTAAAGAACCTATTTTAAAGAAACTATTGTAAAGGACCAAATCTAGTATAAATCACCTGCTTTGATCTAAAGGTAATTGCTAACGAAAATAACGAAAAATTATATTATTTCTATATAGCGCAGTGGAATGATCCTATTACTGTCATTGAATTTATTCAATGCCTAATAAAAAACATTAAATACCAGAATATGCACCTTAATTGATGACAAGATCTATGCCTTTCAATAAAGGAATTTTATTTTAACACATTATAAACCGTCATAACTACCGTATATTGTCAAAAATAAGCTAATACTGAAAACAAACTACCCTGTTTTTTTTCAAAAATAGTAGAAAATCGTAAATATTATATAAAACTCAAAATTTTATTAAGCAAATTTAAAGTTGTTCAGCTCATAAAGATGCATATATCCTGAAAGTTTTATGCAATTTAAGCAAGAGTTCACCGAGATATTTTAATTTTTCTAAAAACCTTAATGTTTCGAAATAAGCTACTCGTAAAATTTTTGTGTAATTTTTTGGCCAAAAATTGATAGCTTATTTTCGGTCATATACGGTATAGTGCAAGTAATCTAGTGTAATAAATTAAATATTAAAATTTAGCATCACTTATTTATTTATTTATTATCGTTATACGATAAAATTTCAAGTAACTCATATATTTTTGTCCCGATTCCATTTTAATCCAATTATATATTAAAATGGTGACTTGGTGGCGCAGTAAGTCGCGTTAACGCAGGAAAAATTCAATTCATAGCGTAAGCGTTAGGATTTCACGTAAACACCTGATTATTAGTGTGATCGCTAGAAATTTAGCGTCGACAATCTAAAAATTTAAACTGTATATAAGCACTTGAAATTCCATAAAATAAATGATCACATCCACCGTCAATTATAAGAAAATAATAGAAAAACATTTCAATATTATCCCGTGAATTCGACTTGTAAATTTAATAAACCCATCGAGACTAACTTAAATGAGTTGAATTGACTATTCGATTTATTAAGACTCAAATTCCAGTATCAAGTATTGTCATTCGCGATAATTGTGGAAACTGTATAGACCGTGAACGTAAAACTATCATTTGATGCGATATCATGATATCATTGTTATAGTCATCATTATTCTTAAGGTTATCACACTAATATCATCACCAGTGATCACATCTCATTTCCATCACCCGTTGATATCAAAGTTTTTACTTCATAGCAGGTTTACCGAATAATTGATTGTGAAAGAAATTAATTGATTGGTGGCGCAACAACATATTGTCAATTGATTGCAATTTTTAGCAAAAGACATAACATACGCAAGTACGTACGTATAATTGCTGATCTTTTATGTCAAAAATCGTAGTTTAATTAGAAACCACAGCCGGAACTGGTTATTACCAACGAAGGAAATTTTCGTTTGATGAAAAATCAAGTCGAAAATTGTTTTAAGTAAATGGAAATCTCCGGCATTTTACAAAAAGTTTTGTGCTCTGATTGAAATAATTGCAATTATTCCGTCATTAATTGGATTCAATTAATTTTCATGATAAATTTAATTGATTACAATTATTTAAACAAAATAAAATTTAATTGCAATCAATTTTTCTTCAAACGAGTCCTCTAACTGTTATAAAAGGTCTACTTTATTTACTTGATGTTCACTGTCATCTCTTCGTACACCGTTGGAGTTAAATTGGTCTATCATCTATCCCGTTTTACTCGCACTCTCTTTCAACGGTTGCACTAGTCGCATGAATTAAGTTATATTGGTGCTGAATAAAGCTAGAGATGATCGGTTGAATTGTTAATACATTTTTTTTTTTTACTAAAATAATTTTTGATGTGGCTAGATGACGCGCACCATATGAAAGTTAACTTTCTAGTTAATTTGTTACTAATTGTTTTCACATTACAAAATTCTTCAGTACTGTATGCTTGTGAAGGACAATTGGCGAAATTATGGAAAGTAAATAATAGTATGATACCTACGCTATTAGGTTATGAGAAGAACTTAATGATGGTGGATAAGCTCCTACAGCCATTACTAGAAGAATATAGCACAAGTTTTGGAGGATCTTTCATAAACGTACCAAAAAACCAATTAACTATTAATATAGTTGATGAAACTAAGAAAGATATTATAGAATCTAGGATGCAAGCTTATATATCTTTATTCATTTACAGAAAAGTAAAAAATTCCTTAGCTACATTAAGAAACACGTTTGACCAAATATTAAATCTAGCTGAAAGTCTTAGACCCTTGGGTACTAGTTGTTACATTGATATAAAACATAATTACGTCGTTTTACAATCATTGTTATTAAATAATAAACTAAATAGAAAGTTTTTTAATGCCGTCAGAAAAATTAGACAATATAACGAAATTATACAGTTTAATAAATTTGGTGATATTCCATCTTCTGATATTGATGAATTAGATGGTATGGATACAGATAATCTAGAGATTCAAATCCTGAGTGGAGATGGATTATACAATAAAAACGACCGTAAGACATGTTCATTGGGCTTTTGGGCAAAATCAAATGACTTAAAATTCGATTACATTGTAACAGCAGGACATTGCTCTCGGAATATTACCCATCATAGAACCTTTTTTTACTATCGTCCATGGGATACAAAGATCCATAGCACTTATATTGGATATATGAAACTTCAAGAATCTCATCCGTTAGATGTTGGCTTAATCTTTGTAGATAACGATAAAATTATCAACCATATCAACACGAAAATGAATTCAACATTGATTATAAGAAATACTGATTCCAAACAAAATGATGAATTGATAATTTATGATGACATAGCTGTATCAAGTCATGGTGCTCATATATGTAAGTCTGGTCACACTACGCATGTTACTTGTGGATACGTAATTGGGTTCAATGGATTTTTTACAAATTTAAAAAAAGAACTCAAATCTTCAATAACCTTTTCAAGCGCGATATCTGGTCACGGTGACAGTGGAGGGATTGTATTTTCTTATAAACGAGATTTAAAATATGTGAGCTTAAATGGCATACACGTTACGGGTAGTCCTCAAGGATATTTACCGGTAGAAATAATTGTTAGATCGTTTGAATTAAAGCTTATGTGGAAATACTAGTTAAATTAGACGAATTGTTAATAGTCATATATAGTATATATAGTTTTAAAATAATACAGGCATTTTTAATATTGACTAGATAGTTAAATTTGGTTTTGTTTATATTGTTTCTTATTTCTTGGTTGTTTTTTTAGATTATATCATACTTTATTAAAATGATTACTTAAATAATTATTGTTCTGCCATTTTTATTGACGAATGCACCAAAACTCTCATTTGTACAGTTTACGTCATCGCTGTTTTTACGTCTTTTTTCTTTTTATGATTTAAAGTTTTAAATTGAAAACATAAACTATACAAATGAAAACAAATGTTTCACAATAATATCGTTATTGTATAGGGTTAAAAATACTCACGTGGGTGTTAAGCGGTTTGGGTCAAAATCCCGATAAGCTACTCCAAGAGCACCATCAAAAATTTTCAAAACGTGACTACAAGCCAATCACAGTTGAAGATCAGGTGTAACGTAACACTAACGTAACACGATCATGAAAATTAAAAACAATCGTTCTTTTTGCTAAAAATCGTCCATAACTCAAAGAATTGCATAGGAAACCATCTTTCGTGCACTAACAAAAAGTTTTCCTTGGGCGATTTTACTATATATCTTGCCAACAACATAAACGCTAACTTTAATATTAACAAATTTTAAGAATTTTATTATCGAAAAATTTTTGATGGTGCTCTTGGAGTAGTTAGCGAAATCTCGACAGGTCGACAACCAAAAAAAATTCAGATGAAAAATATCATAAACCATAGCTAACCCTAGCCTAACCCTTATCTAAAGTGACCTAACCCTGAAGTTAATTGAATTATAAGAGGATACTTCGCTTTAGACATATCCCATATTTGGGATTTTCTACTTGAAAATTTCTGATTGTCAGGATTTTTAATTGCGGATTTTGACTGTTGGGATTGTACTTGTCTGGATTTTGACCGGCATTATAAAAAGGTGTGACTAATACAGAGGTATTTTCTATGTAATTATAAATAATTGATAAAAATAAATTTCAATGATATTAATTTTGTTATTATACTATAAAGGGTTTAATTGTATTTATATTTAGATTATACAAAAAAATTGTAAAAAATATTTTAGTTATCTATAATAAATTTTAAATATTAATTTTAGATTTATAGCTTCTAATACAACTTTATAGTTTGGATAAAGGATTATAATTTAATTATTATAGATTGTTGTAATTTATTTATAAAAATTAATACTTGTTTAAAGAATAAAATTTTTTTGGCTTTGAGAATGTATAAAATTTTAAAAAATTTAAACAAATTTTAATAGTAAATCATAAAAATTAATTAAAAGTTTTTAATAATTTTATAATTTTTTTTAACAAAGTTAATAAAATAGATCTTAAAAATATTTTTTACTTAGAAATTTTATTGTTAAAATTAATATTTAAGATATAAGGGTTTAAAAAAAATGAATGCAGACAAATTTGCCTGTGTTATAATTTAAAAAATACTTTGAAAAAAATTAAAAAAATAAATAAAATAAATAACTAGTTAAAAAAATAAAATAAATAATTTCAAATTAAAGATTGTATTGGTTGATATTGATTTTGGCTAATGATAAAAATTATATAATATTTTGAAAAATCTGCATAATTAACAACTTTTAATGCTCTAATAAAAAACATTTCTTGGGCAATTTTGCTAATATACTATCATCTAACCATATTATAATCACTAACTCTAATGACTACCTCAGTATCATTATTAAAAACCATGAAAAAATTCTTTAAGTCGTTTATGTTAGGGTTAGTGTCTAGTTTAGTGTTAAAATTTAGAAGCTTATAAAGTAAAATTGTTTAGGGAAATTTTTTGTTAGTACACGAAGTGCAGTTTTCTTATGTAAAATTTTGAGAAATAAGCGATTTTTGACAAAACGACTTTGTGAACTGCAATTTCCGGCCTAAAATAACACATGATCAGCATCAGCCAAATCAGCATCAGCCGTCACATTTTTTATCATCTTCGGCTACCGTGTACGTACTTATAAAGAGGTAGTATGGATGTAATAGCAAGATTTTTTATGTAAAATTGTGACTGCTGACACGAAGTTAATTAATGAATACTTTACTAAATATCATTCTCATTTTACCATTATAATGTATCTTAACGAATATTTTATTAGTGCGCTAAGCTAGTTGACTTTATAAAAGAAAAAATTTGAAATGATTGTTATTGAAACTGTAGAGAATTGTTTCGAGCGTTACTTTTTGCCAATGAATGCACATATGTATGCACGAAAATTTAAACGGCATGACGAATTTTTTCGCGACTAAAACTTATATCATTCTTGCGAAAATTAATGTTAACAGTAAAATGTAATAATATTTATTGGACTAAAAAGAATTCTTGAGATCATATACAAAAAATTATCACAAGCCCAACATCCAAATAGTTTAAATAATACAGGACTTAACATTCTTCATAATAAGGTCTAACAACCCCATTACTTTTACATCAATAAGTTTAACACAGGACATTCAAAAAAAAAAAACAATAATTTCAAGGTGAATAAAAGAAATAATATATCTGAATGAAGCTTGAGGACACGATTCATTTCTAAAGAGTACAATAAAGTATATCCAAATTTAATAGTAGAAAAAACTCCAAGCGCTATTATTTAAGAGCGAATAATAACGGTTATAACATAAAATTAACATTTGCAAGATCCTTGAGTACAACTGCAGTTTTCTCCGCAGTTACATTTGCTATGCATGGCAAATACCAAAGTTTATTAGTACGAGAATTACTCATAATCGAAATCGAATCAAAATTCTTTGCAATAGTCACCTGGAACCACAATCAGGGTCTGTTTCAAACATTTTGGATACTTAGTAAGCTTGATTATAACGATTTGATGTTTGGCTTATTTATTGAGCAGTATAAGAATTTGCGTTTTTTTTTACCTTTAAGAAAAATTCTTGGTGAGTGTATTTATATTAAAAATCTACCGTCGTCTGTAAATAATAATAAATTTAGATTGTTGATCATTATGTATTGGCAAAAATCCCTCATAATGAGAGGCAAAAAATTCCTCATGATAGGCAAAAAATATCACTCACAATGATAATGAAAAGAAACAAAAATCCCTCATTCAATATATTAAGTTACTTTTGATTTACATTTCTAATTATGGCTTGGTATTGCCGTTCGTATATCTAAACTTGTATAATCGAGGAAAAAACTTCCCATTCAATAATTATGTCATATGGTTATGTGAACAAAATTTTCACTTTTGAAACTAACTAGAACATACCGATCCTAATACTGTAAAATTAATTTTATTCTGTCTTACCTTATGACTTTATAATTTATTTACACACTAGTGTAATTAAATAAATGATATGAACGAATTTAACAAGTGTTGCCGATATTGCAAATATCGTGTCTAAAGGAAGTTAATAACTAGGCATACAGCATACGTACGTCGTATGGTATTATAGAAAGTTCTAGCCTTATCATATAGTTTTATAAATTGATTATTAATCGAGAGATAACGATAGATTAAACATCGGGTGACCAATGTAAATGATACAAGGACTTGCTTATTTTTGCGATAATACAAACCCAAAAAAAGGTTGAAAGTAAGCACGTACATGATACTTGGAAATTTAAGGTTAGGAAAGTTGGTTTGGGAATATGAGGACAAACTATTACCTTTATTATGTAAAATTTTATTCTCGATATTTTTGATTAGTGCACAAGGTTGATTTAAACATTAGCTTCAATTATTTTGCATTCTTTGCTTTTTTTCCTCTCGCATGTGTTCTGATTCTGTGTCACGCTGATCTGGGGATCTGGGAAAATTAAGATTTGAACTCGCCATTGGGAATTTTGTATTACTCACGAAAATAAGTGGATGAAATTTCTATTTTGTGGTTTTGGTATGTATCGATATTAATTATTATTACGATACGCAGCATAAGAAACCGGATGGTTTATTTGTAATGATCATCGCGATCTATATTTTGCGACATCAAATAATTAAGGGAAAAGGGGTGGGTAAAACAAGGATCATTAAAAAAAATTCTAAATATCAATCATTTTGGATCCAATCTCGTCCGTAAGACTTCGGTTTATTTAAGGTATTAAGTACAATATCAACAATATCAATTCAAACTAGAATCGAAATTTAAACGCAATAAACAAATTAAAAATTGTAAGAATTGCTTATTGGAAGTACCCGGTCCATTTATTTACCGTAATGTGCTGACTCAAGTACCTGGCGTGACAAATAGTGTAGATCAATATTTTAAAGGGTATTTTTAGGCTAGCTAGAGATGCCTAGAGATGCCTAGCGATAATATTTCCGACCTAATAGCCAATTAAAGTGCAAATAATTCACATGATAGCCGTTTTTGTGTAGCACAAAAGTAACACGAGGACGATCATCCCGGATCAGTCCGGCGAAACAAAAACAACAAAGAAGCGAAACAGTAAAAAAAGAAAAACGGCTACCTAAACCTATTTTGGGGCGCTAATTAAAAATGTCGGGAAGGCAATTTTCCATATAATATTTGCCTTCGCCTTAACCTTATGTGACTTAAACCTAATCAAAGTTATATGAACTGGCATAGTTTTGAGGCCAGAGATGTATAAGTTAAACATCTCTAGCTAGAGATGTCTAGAATTTCCCTATTTTTTAAATGCTATTTATGTGTGCATGTGATGTATAATATACGTGAATTTTAATTTTTCACTATTTGAAAAATTGCATCACACCGGTACTTGAGTCAGCACCTTACGGTGGATGTAATAAAAGGTTGTAAATATGTTATGAGAACAGAATTTAGATGCATTTTGGAGTCTTCTAAAATTTTCAGGTTAAGATATGGGGTCTTTGCCTTGAAAATGACCTTACGGTACATGATACCGTAAGGTCATTTTCAAGGCAAAGACCCCATATATATGTAGCATATAAGAAACTCGTAATTTTACGGGAAATCACGGGTTATAAAATTTGTGTGATTGGCTAATTGATGTAGATCCAAACGTGATTATTAGCCAATCAAATCAATTAAAAATTCTTTCGATACGCGAAATACGCGAAAAAATGAATTTATTATTAACAAGAGCAAAGTATTTTTAATACTAAAGTAATTTTATTCTATTTTTCAACCATTAGATTTTACTAAACGCGTTACATCTAACATGTTACTACTCTATAGTCTATACTAATGTAGTTAAATCACACCATCGTAGTTATTATACTACATATTAGAGACAATTTCTTTTTGTTTGATATATAATATGCATATGTGTCAAAAGTATTTATATTTCGTAGGCTGTTGAATAAATGTAAAGTTTTATGTTAGTATAACACTCACGGTTTAACAATTTATAAATCTATTGTTTGGCTTCATAATTTAAACGTAGAAGCTCAATAAACTTAGCCAATTACCAAACGCCCTACCTTTGTTCTTATGAAAACTTTCTGGGGAAAGCGATTGAAAACGATTTTCTGCTAGAAATACTCAAAACGAAGAAATTTTACTTATAAATGGGGTACTTATTATGGTTAAACGGATGGTGAAATTGCCGGTTTTTAGACTACAATCGTATATAAAATTTTCAATTGTCCATATAAATAGGCTGTGTAACAGTCATTTCGGATCTGTCAGATATGAGTTTCTTATATGCTTATTTATGTAAATTCTACTTTAAAATTCTCAATATTATTAAAAAATTCCAATTACACTTAAATTTCGATCCCACTCACGATATATACATGAGCTTTTTAATCAGTGCAGTAGACTATTCCAATAAAAGTGACTATACGCAAAATTTGATTTATTCTTTACTAAATTCTATGCACTGGATAATAAAATTTTAAAAATTATTAGCTGGAGCTGAGGGAAGTGAGGTGAAGCCTTTCAAGTCGTACACTACTGAATTTTAAGAATGTCCAGCTCCCGCTTCACGTAACCGAAATTTTAGGTTCAAATAACCAAATTAGGTTCAATGTTTGGATGCTGAATTCTGGTTTAAAATATAGTAGCTGACTTTTAATAGAATATACTAGAAAATCAGAATCTGATGTAGGTCCGAAGCGAAAAAAAATCAATTATAACTAATGCTAATTTTGTAAAAAATTTAAATTACTACGTATTATTTATATATAAGAACTTATAATCATGAATTATTTCTATAAAAGAAATTATAATAACCATGGTGAAATAAAATAAAAAAATCATATCGTAGGTATATAATTGTTACACTGACTGCAGATCATGCATGGAGATTTGGTATACTGACTGCAGATCATCACAGGAACTCTCAATTCTTGATTTTCATTGGTCGTATCCGACAAACATTGCATGAACGTGCATCAAACTTTGCATAAACAATTGAGTCCTCACTACAATTAACTGACTTTTAATAAATTATACGTAAAATATAGCAGCCGACTTTTGATAAAACATAACTGAATTTTATCATTTACACATAAAATATAGTAGTAGACTTTTAATAGAGTATATTTGTTGTGCGTCAAATTAAAATCTGTGTCAGATTAAAATCATTATAATTCCGCTAATACCTAACATAGGCACCACCCTAATACTGTAATAAAAATCCGTATTTAAATTTCGATCTGACAAATTTAAATCTGATGCACGACATATGTAGGCAAGATTGATATTTTTAAATTGAGATATTTGAAATAGGTCATGGAAGTTCGTAAGTATTTACTATCAGTAATATTCTCATTAAAAATATGAGAAACATTAATTCATCAGCATTATTTAATTTTTGTAGCACATTACAATTTGATTTTTGCGTAATTATTAAAATTGGGAGGCGAAGTCACTTCGCATGATCATGTTCTAGTTGCTTCATACTTTCAATCGAGTCGTTGATCAATTATTTTCTTTCATTGAATTACGAAGCGTGAATCACTATAAAGATTATTAAACAATGTTATTATATAGAATAATGTAATTTTTTTAAAAAAAAAATTATAATTACTCATTTGAAGTTGGTGAAGTAAAGTTATTTTCATTATTGGATTTAATATATGCTTCTATAACTTCATTATTGGATTCAATATATGCTTGTATATCTTCATTATTGGATTCAATATATGCTTGTATATCTTCATTTTTTATGCTTTGTAGTTTTCTATCAGATTCAGTTAATTCAGATAAAATATTTTCATTATTCTGCCATTCCGCAAAAATATCAACAATTTCTTTTGCAGTTGGTCGTTTTTCTGGTTCTTTGCTCCAACATTTCTTCATTAAATCCGCATAGCATATTGCTGCATTTTCGTAAATATGTGGTCGTAAATCATTAAATACTTTTAACCTAACTTGTGCAGATTGTGATATTTGATTGTAAACTACAGGTTTGCCGTATAAAATTTCCCACATGATTATACCAAACGAATAAATATCAGATTCTTTAGTATATAATTTTTTGATGAACACTTCAGGATCAATATAAGGAAGAATTCCATAAACTTCGTCAGGTACCGTTTTTGATTCAATATTCGCAGTTATTGAAAGTCCTAAGTCTGCAATATAAGCGCTTTTTAAGCTATTCAGTAGTATATTTCCGCTATGTAAATCTCGATGAATAAGGTTATGTGAATGAATTATTTGGAGGTCTGATGCAATACATTGCAACAAATTTAATTTATCTTTCCAATCCATCTGTGCTATAGTTTGTAGATTGTTGCGCAAACTACCTACTGAAGCATATTCCATGGCAAGAATATATTCATTGGACTCTTTGTGTTTTGATATACCAAAGCATTTTAAAAAAGTTGGATCTTTAAGACCGATATCACAATATGCTTTTAACTTATTAAAAACAAATATAAATTCAAATTATTAATGTAATTAATAAATAACGGATACTGTAATTTACTGCAATTAATAAAAATATTTAATAAAGATTACCTCTCCTATAAATTCTTCATGATAATCATTCGAATGTTTATGAAGTAATTTAAGCGCAACAGGTGTGTTTAAATTTTTACTTTTATCATGCCATTTAGCGTAGTACACAGTCGCAAATGCACCTTTACCTATCTCTCGAAGATCTTTAAATTCGTCATAAGAAATCCATGATAAATGATACTGATTTTCAATCAATATGTTTTTTAATTCATCTTTAATTTCAGAATTATTCATCCATTCATTTGTGACTAATATTTATTTAAAAATTTTAATCAATTTTAAATTGTAAATTAACTATATGGTTATGATAATAGTTGATACTAAACCTTTTTCCCTAATCGGCGATCTAAATATGTGAAGTTTTTAATAAATATATACTGAATTATATAATACAATTTAGCGCTAACAGCTTGATTCGGCTTGTATATTCATTATTATAAAAACCGATTATGAATAAAGTCGATTGAGTCGTTAGCATCCCTATCCCGGATCTATCGATCGAATATATTAAGTCAAAGACAATTTCATAGAAAGACTTGCATATGATTAGCTGTTTAAATCAATTTAATTTTACGTTTTTTATATAGTTTAATGTACTCTTTAAAAAAAAACTACAAAGAATAAATAAAAAAAGGTATATTGAAAGTTTTATTAGGGTTGTAGAACTCTACAATTGAAAATAATCAATATCCCTTTTATTCTAAAGAATTTAGCATGATACTGACCTAATTTTTATCTATTTTGCAGAAGTCGTGATTGTGCTAACTTCTCTAAAACAAAAAGGGATTTAATAGTGTCTTACGACCCTAATAAAACTTTCTATATATCTTTTTTATTTATTCTTTGTAATTTGATTTTTTTAAAAAATACTTTAAACTATATAAATAATATAAAATTAAATTGATCTAAAACAGCCAATCAATTGAAAGTCTTTCTATGAGATGTAATTGTTTATGAAATCAAAAAATTTTTGTTAAGAGTCATTACTCTTAACCTCATTCTAACCAACAAACTAACCTTTTTTTTTGATTTCATTTAGATCTGACTTTGTGATTTGATTGCGATGCGTTACGACACCCTCGAAAAATTTAAACTCAAAGTTTACCTTTGATACCAGTACTTGGATTCATGTAAATCTCTTGTTATCCCAATTCCATTTCGATAACATTCTGCAACTCTCGACATTCCATTAATGTAACCCATCTCTGCTGATTTTCGGAAATAAATAAATGCCTTATCTTCATTCTTTTCAACACCAAATCCATATTGATAACAATTCCCAACATTATGAATTCCTTCAACGCTTCCCATCTCTGCAGATTTTTGATAATAAAAGAATGCTTTAATTTCATCTTTTTCAACTCCAATTGCGTTATCATAACAATGACCAACATTATATATTCCATCAACATATCCCATCTCGGCAGATTTTTGATAATAAATGAATGCTTTATATTTATCCTCTTCAACTCCAATTCCATAATGATAACAATATCCAACATTATATATTCCAATAGCATGCTCTATCTCTGCAGATTTTTGAAAATAAATGAATGCCATATGCTCATCCTTTTCAACTCCAATTCCGTTAATATAACAGTCTCCAAGAGCAAATATTCCATTAGCATTTCCCATATTTGCTGATTCCTGATAATAAATGAATGCCTTATTTGCATCCCTTTCAACTCCAATTCCATTATGATAACAATATCCAAGATTGTTTATTCCACCAGCGTCCCCCATCTCTGCAGATTTTTGATAATAAATGAATGCCTTATATTCATCCTTCTCAACCCCAATTCCTTTTTCATAACAGTATCCAACATTAAGTGTTCCTCTAGCGTGCTTCATCTCTGCAGATTTTTGAAAATAGATGAATGCCTTATGTTCATCCTTTTCGACTCCAATTCCATTAAGACAACAACAACCAACATTATACATTCCATTAGCGTTCCCCATATCTGCTGATTTTTGATAATAAACGAATGCCTTATATTCATCCTTTTCAACTCCAATTCCATTATGATAACAATGTCCAACATAATATGTTCCACTAGCGTTCTCCATATCTGCAGATTTTTGATAATAAATAAATGCCTTATGTTCATCCTTTTCAATTCCAATTCCGTTAAGATAACAACATCCAGCATTATATGTTCCTTCAGCGCCACCCATCTCTGCAGATTTTTGATAATAAAAGAATGCCTTATGTTCATCTTTGTCAGCACCAATTCCATTTTGATAACAATATCCAACATTGCATGTTCCCACAGCGTCACCCATCTCTGCAGATTGTTGATAATAAATGAATGCTTTATGTTCATCTTTTTCGACTCCAATTCCATTATGATAACAATATCCAACAAAATATGTTCCACTAGCGTGCATCATCTCTGCAGATATTTGATAATAAATGAATGCCTTATTTTCATCCTTTTCAACTCCAATTCCGTTAAGATAACAACATCCAACATAAAATATTCCATCGACGTCACCCATTTCAGCAGATTTCTGATAATAAATGAATGCCTTATGCAAATCCTTTTCAACTCCAATTCCTTCATCGTAACAATATCCGACATTAAATGTTCCGTTAGCGTTCCCCATCTCTGCAGATTGTTGATAATAAATGAATGCTTTATGTTCATCTTTTTCGACTCCAATTCCATTATGATAACAACATCCAACCATCTTTGTTCCATCAGCGTTACCCATCTCTGCAGATTTCTGATAATAAATAAATGCCTTACGTTCATCCTTTTCAACACCAATTCCTTCCTCATAAAAATATCCAACCATTTTTGTTCCATTAGCATCACCCAGCTCTGCTGATTTTTGATAATAAATAAATGCCTTATGTTCATCCTTCTCAACTCCAATTCCATTTCGATAAAAATGTCCAACATTTAATGTTCCATGAACATACCCCATCTCTGCAGATTTTTGATAATAATTGAATGCTTTATGTTCATCCTTTTTAACACCAATTCCATTCCAATAACAATACCCAACATTAAATGTTCCACTAGCGTTCCCCATCTCTGCAGATTTTTGATAATAAATAAATGCTTTGTGTTCATCCTTTTCAACCCATTTACCATAATGATAACAATTTCCAAGAATGATTTGAATCATAGGATTAATTTGATCGACTAAACAAAAATTGATGATATTATTTGGATCTTGCTCTTTCTCTTTTAGAAATTGTTCTAATAAATCAAGGATTGACTCAGCATTTTTGCCTTTCAATTTTTCTTCATTATACTTATTGCACATTTCATTAACAACTTCCTTAAGAAAATTTTGAGAAAAGTCTTGTAATCTGGAATCTTTTAAATACAAATTGATAGCATTGTTGGTTATTTGAGCAATATCTGATAAGCTGTCGATTTGTTCTGGTTGCTTTATAAATAGATTATTGTTAATTAATGCTTGTCACAAGAAGTGTTTGTTATATATTACATATAGAAAAGTTATTACATTGCGCAACGTACCAGGAGCGGTGTTACCATCTTATACTGTCAAGATAACTCGGGATAATAGACAAATTTAAGATATGGAACAGAAAAGATCGAGATGTGAATGAATAAAATCGTGAATATAAGCACAGAGGTATATATGTATTTAGATAGAGATAAATGAAAATGCGTGCAATAATAATGATAATACAACGTAAAATCAATAATATAGAAATAGGCAAAATAATGTAGAAGATACGATATTACGAAGAAATGACTTAGAAGTCTTATTACAAAGGGAGATCACTCAGAAAAAACCTAAAGGACAAGCAAGGCGAATTCAAGAAACTTATATACGTGAGAAGAATACGCAGCTATCATTGAACGCGTAGAATGGATTCCCTTTTAAAGGCTATCGTGAAAGTCATACATAGGCATAATTTACGACGAGTATTACTTATAACTCTCCATTGTAACAGTTACTGTACGCGACTTTCTCCACAAATATTTACAGCATTCACCATCACACATCGTGATCTTTTAACCCTCAATTAGGAAATATCTATCGGTTACTAAAATAGGATAGCGCATTTGTTACTATAATCCGATTGTTAAGGACTATTCCATGGTGCTACGATTAAGTACGTACAGATAAAAACAATGATTATTATCAATTGGATGGTGATAATAATACCAGTCACACGATATGCATGTAAATTTTATAACATATGTACCGGAATTACGAAATTTTTGTTTACACAGGTCAGCCCGAAGAAGTCAAAACACAAAAAGACAAAAAAACAGCCGTCTAAACCTACTTGGGGTACTAATTAAAAATGTTAGGAAAGCAATTTTATCTATACTCTTCTTCTTATATCAACACCAAATTAACCCTAATCCTAACCTTAGTTTTAATTAAACCGATTAAAACGTCAAAATCACATGGGTACATGGCTTTAGCCATCCCCTAAAATAGGTAATAACGATAAAGAGACGTCTATCAAATAGAGCTGGGACCCGTGAATATTCACGGATAAAATGAATATTCTGTTACACAAAATCCGTGAACAATCGAGAATGATTTAAGGATATTCTGTGAGAATAATTTATATGAATATCCGTGTAAATATCTGTGTGATTCCGTGCAAATATTTTTGTGCGAATATCCGTGTAAATAACTGTGTGAATATTCTGTGCGAATATTTGATAAATATAAGAAACGTAATCACGTGAGATTTTCTGAATATCCGCGAATTCTCTGAATATTCGCGAATTCTCTATGAATATCCGCGAATTCTCTGAATATCTGCAAATTATCTACGAATATTTTCGAATTTCCTGAATATTCGTGAATTCTCTATGAATATCCATGTAAAATGTGTATATTTATTCATTATTATTCGCGAATGACTAAAATCCACGAATATTCATTAAATAACCGTGATGGATATTCAAAGGATCCCAGCTCTACATCAAATTTATTTAGTTTGCCTATTTTAGATAATGTCAATTTCGTGACGACTTCAAATGACCATCGATTAAAAATTGACGTTAAAATTTGCACTGATTAAAATGTAAGGTACGTCTGCTGCATTTTAAATAGATAAAAATTGTTTTTTTTTACAATATGAACCTTGAATACTTTATTAACTCGTTCACTTCAACATTTTGAAAAAAATTATTGAGCATTATATAAATAATCGAAACAAATAAAAAATATATAATGGATTGTTCAAAATTTAATCTTTGTCTAGCTGTTTTGCAAAACCTATCAAGTAAACACAAAAACCCGAACCTTTTAAATATTGGGTTCTTAATACTTTAAGTTGATTAAAGTTGGAATTAGCGAAGAATTGAATGTTTAATCGGATAAACATAATCTGAAACTCAAGTTTGGTTTATTGAAGGTTTTTATAACCATTATTTGTCAATATAAAACTAAAAATCGTCTGTGTTAAATTTTTTTTTGATCCCCAATATAACAGTTATCTGGGGACGTCAAGAGACACATTCTGCGTGTTAAATTTAAAACCAGGTACCTTGTAAATCGACATCGATAGCCTAAAAAGAATAGACAAGTATCGTCATGTAAAGTTTAAGGATGGCAAAAAATTTTTTTATTACATAATTAAAAACTGATGATGATATTTTCCTAGTAAAGTTATTGCGACTCGCACTAGGCCAAAGCAAATTTGACTGATGACTCTTCCAGAGCTCGAAACAATTCCAATAGGAAAATTTATCTCTTTATGAAATGCAGGTTTCTAACAAAACTTAACGTGACTAAAAACCTTTTCAAAAATATTTCAATTAAAGTATCTAAACAAGAAACTAATCAAAATGAATCAATAGTTATTATAATAAAAAAGATTGTGAAAGTGTTGATATAATAAACATCAATGTAAAATTTAATATGGCGTAAAAAAAAATATAATAAAATAATGAATGAATAAAAATTACTTTCTTAACTAATTAATTGTCGATTGGTAAAATTATACCGCTTAAAATATATTTTATTTTACAATTTTGAAGCTACGCACGTCACGGAAATTTTGAAACCTTGGGAATTAATTGATTTAAGATCAAAAGCTATGCTAAATAACAAGTTTAATTTACCTTTCCGTTGCATTTGTAATATAGATTGAAGATTGGACGCAAGGAACCCTTTGTTGCGTATTCTAATGTAAGAATATAATTTCCATTCTCGTTTCTTGATATGCCGTAGTATTTTATAAACGTAGAATTTTCAATTCTGATTTCACAATATATTTTAACTTTTAAAAGCATTATTTTTTATTAAAAACATATACAAAATTAAATTATATCAGACTAAATAAAATGCTCGTTTAAAATATTCGTTTTTATGAAATTCCCTAAGTGTAACGATATAAGTACAACAACAGTTCTTACAATTTTCATCCAATTCCGCTCTATATAGAGTCGCAAAACCACCTCTCTGATTTCTCTAATATTTTAAACTTGTAAGGAATCCAAACTAATTTGTATTTATCATCGTCTAATAACATTTTTATATCATCGCCATCAATATCAAATCCTTTTGTATCCTGTTTTGGTTATTTTTGTGAAATTTACTCTTTTCTATTCGATACTAATAGTTAGCTCTCTCAATGTCTATTAGTGTTTCAATACTCTATCGATAGCAATAACAGATTTCTGATGTTTCACTATCAATACCCATCTCTGCAGATTTTTTATAATATCCAACATTATTCATACCAATAGCATTATTCGTCTCCGCTGATATTTATAATATTCGAATACCTTTTTTTCGTCCTTTTTGACTTGGACACCTCTTTTATAGCAATTTTACAACATTATTTATTCCATTAGCATAGCTTGAATTAGAAAAAACCCTATCATGCTGTTCTAGTCAAAATAGATTTTGCCATTATGAAATAATGCAGCCGAATTATTTAGTTCAACATCTAGTATTTTATTCAAATATGACAATGCATTTTCATATAATCCTAGTTCAAAAAAAACTTTTAAATTGAAAAATTAATGCAGTCACATTTTCTAGTAAAATTTTTAGTGCTTTTTCCAAAGTCTAAACATGCATTATAATAATGTTCCAAGTTTAAATAACATTTCTGCATCGTTTGGTGCAAATCTTAATGCATCAAAGAACGCGTCATGAAAGTTATTAAGACAGTAAAAGGTTTCTCCACGTAAACAAAGTGCAATAGCATTATTCTCTTCCGTTTGCAAACACTTATTCAAATAAAAAACCCAAGAGTAATTTCATTTTCATGTACATTATTAATAGACTTAATGATATTATATTTGCATAACCCATTCATTGCAATCCTAATATCTTTAAATCAGATATTTGAAACAAAATGATAAAAATGGTTATAGTTCCTGCCTTACATTGCTCTTGAATCCTGAGACTTTAAACAAAAAACAACTCATTGCAGTATCCGATATTTATTCTTCAGCATGATCATGTGTGAAGTATTTTACGTTATTTTATTAAAATTTAGATGATATAATTAAATAATGCAAATAATATGTGAGGAATTTCGACCATATACTAACAACGAAGCTTCACAATGTTATTTGAACCTTATGAAGCGATGTCGAAATAAAATCCAAAAAACAGCCTTCAGCAAAAGAACCCTGAGAAGTTTTTAAAAATGGCACGACAACGATCAAAATTTTAAAGGACTGAACTGATAATACCAGAGCACATCAAAAATTTTGAACAATGAGGGGTTTCAGAATTAAAAAAAAATACCGTATTTCTAAAATAAGCAGGAGCTTAAAAAATCTTATTTGTATATCAAAATTTTGAAATCGGAAAATAAAATGTGAGTGTTTAGAGACTCCCATTTAACATATGGGCGGAAATTTTTAGTGGAGCGTTGTGACTATATAAAATTAGGTGATATAACAAAGTAATACTTATAAAAACTGATAAGTAACGGATCAGTTTTGGGTTA
>CAJVPZ010000172.1:0-23400 GCA_910592135.1 Racocetra fulgida | reverse complement strand
AAATTTGGAATATCGAGTTTTCATCACAACTCATAGATCTTATTGAGAATTTACAAAAACTTCAATTTCTCAATTTATGGTGCGAATGGTGTAGTGATAGCATCACATCAGAAGGAGATCAAGTTTTACAGTTTGCAGAAATATTGCCATTAACATTGCATTATCTTGATATAAGAAATTCTTGTTTTGATTTATATATTGATATTTTGCTCAGTAATTGCCATGCACCTTTAAAAAAGTTGCTGATTTACAGAATTGATAACGAGAAACAAGCTGAGGCAATAATCGAATTCTGCATAAAAAAAAGAACTTTAAATTACGTAGGCGTATACAAAGATTTGGATAATAACTTTAAAAAAGATATAGAAGGATATGTTCCAGTGGTACCATATGACCGCATTGTTGTTGATGGCTAATTTCTATAAATCATAATCATCTTTTAGAATTAATTTTTAGACAAGATAGCATTTATAAATTTTTAAGGGATATAATAGTTTATGAAAATGTAAATGAAATATTATTCCAATAAATTTAGTATTAAGATGGTTAAAATGCTTCATCGTTTCTAGTTGGTAGATCTAAATAAGATCTAAATACTGAGTTTAGTGAGTTCATGAAATTATTAACATAATTGAAACACTCTAATTTTTACACTAATATCTTGTGAATCTCAGTTTATAAAGTTATTATACAGTATCAGGTATTCAGATTATCATTCACTATTTCTATAAAATTTTTAATTCATCTTAACATCCGCCTAATCAAAGCATATCTTAGGAAAGCTTAAAGTTTAGATATTTACTATTTCACAATTTTTATTATTAATTTTGCTATCACCTAGCAAGTCATTTTTTCTAAAACTTATTAAACAATTCATTAAAAATGATATTCTTAGGTTAACTTGAAAACTTTTCAAAAATACATATACGATTCTTTTAGAAACGTATGTGATATTTTTAAGATCTGTAATCGACTTAAGTTGTTTCTGGATTCGAAATCCAGTTAAGTGTATTCGAATCCACAGAATTCCAAATCCACGCAAAAGAAACCCTTTTACCGTCAATAATAATAAAAGTTATACTGTGAGACTAGTTTTCAAAATGCAGCAGAAGTAATAAAAATAAAGTCAATAGGGTTTTCAAAGTTAAGAAAAAAGTAACGCATTTTAAAAATAATAGGAGTTAAAAAATCTTATTTGCATTTCAAAATTTTAAAATCGGAAAATGAAATAGAAGGTTTAGCGACCCCTTTTCAACGACAAAAATCATGAATAAAGTTGATACGTCGCCCATTTGAAAACAAATGCGTTATCTATTTCTGTCAAAATTAGATTCCTGCACGTTAACTTTGAAACATCTAATATTAAATTCAGATAATATTAAAGATAGTGATATATATAGAAAGTTGTTAGTAACTTTGCGGAAATCTTACATTTTTGCGATAGCCTTGTTACATTATGTATTTGGCAAATTTTGGCAATATAATAGGACAATATAAGAATGACAAAAAAAAGTTTTATATTAAATGTCAAATACAGTTTTCTACTAGCCCTTTACTAGATGACTACAAATAATTACAATAGGCTTTTAACAATTTTCATTTTTAGCATTTTTAGCCAAAAAATTTCTACGGATTGTTTTATCTATTATAGACTTTCGAAATGCTATTACAAGGATCATTATTTCTTTAAAAAAATTAAGGCTATTTTAGTGAAAAAAAATGCATTAGGCTATACGAATAAAACTTTTAAATAATATAATTTGGCCGAATTGGTTTAAAACTATACTTTATTATAAAATTGGTTTTTTTAGTACGATTCTATAGTCGATTAACTTTATCATTGATGAAATCGTCTTCTGAACGTGAGAATGTGCAAAGGCCTGATAATAGTTACATGTACATCATTATAAACTTTTGCGCTTACTAGTGATGCAGGCGAATAATTCCAATGATTGCCGTAACTAGTTACGACATAACCTTTAGCTAGTTACGGCTTAAGCCGTAACATCATTGGGACGATCCGCCTGCATCTCTAGCGCTTACTATACATGTTAGTTATATAGTCATGTTAAGGATTCGAATTGATAAAAAAAGTTTAGCTCCTAATTAGGAAACTAAGACTATTGGAGATATTTTTTGACTAGCGGAATTAATACAATAAAATTTAAGCTGTTAAATTGTTAGACAAATTTATTATTACATATAAACATAATAGCTATCGTTGAGTTGGCTCCACCCCAAATATCAACAAGATCTTATAAATGTATTACATGCCAATAATAGTAGAGCAATTAATTCATAAATGCCTGTATCTTATTTACTAATTAAAATAATAAGCTGTTATATCAAATCATGGTTATAATAAGAAAGGCTCTAATCATTTTTTATTATCTGCACAGTTTTACTAACATCTAAATAAAATCAATAGAATATTATTCATTATCCGAAGACTCTATATCCATTTGATTAAGATCTAATTCATTCACACAAGTTCGTCGACTTGCTGCTGGAATAGTTAAATGAAGAGTGAGTTGATCAAGCTTTTTAATTTTTGCCAAGACATCTTTGCTATAAGACGGTTTTTCTTGGTCACGAATTGAAATTAGATATTTGACATGGATCTTCAAACTTTCGGCGATAAAGGTTTCAAGAGACTTGAGCGAAGACTGAGATTTTTTAAACTCTGAAAAGTCACTAGCATCAAGATACTTGATAAGTTTTTGTTTCCAGACTTTGCCAGCAACAAATTGTCCAATATTTTCATCTGTTGGATTACTACAAAAAGAATGATGAAAATTATATATATGTTAAAATATAAATATTAATTCACAATATTAACTGTCGCGACTGAAGTTGGAAATTAAGGATCACGATTTAAAAGTATGAATCCTACCAAAATCAACCTACACTCTTTTATTATAAAACTAAACCTAAATTCTAGTCCAAAAATTTTGAAAATTTCATTAAAATATTTAAATTTTCCAGCTTCACCCGCAACATTAACGAATTAGATAAAACACAATACGTAGGATTAAATGTAAAATACCAATTCTTAACAAGCAAGTCCTTGGAAAGAGCAGTCATATTCTTATTAAATGTATGTCAAAAATTATCAAAGTATTCACGTGTTTTTCGACGTAATACTTTAAATTCTTTAGATACTGAATCCATTGACGGAACAATCTTTTTGATTAGTGTTTCACGTATTTTCTTAGTAGGATTTCACGTACGTAAAAACAGAAGCTTGCACTGTTCCATTACTAGATTTATTATTGTTTCTTTATCCGTTGGCTCCGAGATATTAACTTCAGTCTAATAATATTGCACAGTTTTACAACAAAATTAATATACTACGTATAAATTAAATTAATTATGTACGTACATATGTATAATTAATTAAACAAACCTTATATGGTAAAGACGCTGTCGATAAATCTTGTACTTGAGTAATCAAATCTGGCCGTGTGCATAACCAATTAACCAATGATTGCTCATCTGAAAAATTTAACCCTTGTGAATTATTATTAGGGCTTTGAGTAGTTGTATTATGAGGATTTAATAGTGAATGTGATGCATGCTGCGGTTGTAGGTTTTCTTTATGATGATTATAAAAACTTCGTTGCCATGAAGAAGAATCCTTATCTTGATAAGTTGAATATTGCCTTGAAGATTGTAGAGTCTCATGAGAAAGATATTGAACGAAATCAGCACATCTAAAATATTCTAAAAAATTAAAAAAATTTTGTTATTGTATTTAATTATATAAATTAATCTAAGTACAGTCATCCCTCATTTATATCAACCTATTTGAATCGTTTTTATATTCACATTGATAGTGACATTAATGAGGAAAGATATTAAAGTTGATATATATGAGGGAATTTTAATATAATTTAATATATAGAAATTCATTTTACAGCTTAGGTTAATATTAACGGGTTGATATTAATGAGGAACAACTATATTTTTTAATTTAATTACTTACCTCATGAAGTTGTTATATTGGATTGACCGAAAAGAGGTGATTCCACCCAGAGATTGCCTTCCCACAATTCCTCGCAAGATTCAGAAAAAATTCCTGGTCCAAAGTATAAATGAGAACTAATACTTGGATTTTTTAATATGCGCTGAAGATATTCGATTAAAGAAAAGTAATAAACTTTTGTAACATGTTTAGTTGTAGATGGCGTATTTCGAGTATTAATTAGAACTTGGTGACTTCGAATTTGCATTAAAGGAAGCTTGTCACGATATTGTTTAAGTGTTTGTAAATTAGTAATCAGATGGTTTTTATCGAATTGTAGGTGAAGTAGAATTTGAATTAAATCGTAATAGGCCGTTTTTGCTTAAAAGAAGAAATTAAAATTGAGCTCACTGTATATTTAAAATATATTAAATTTTATGTAAATATATTTACACATCATATATTTTATAGCCCAGGTAAATGTCGCCATAGTTGTAAAGTTTTCAAATACTCTAAATTGATCTTCCGAATTCCATGTTATATTAAAATTCGTTTCATCAAATATTTCAGATAAATTAACAAAAGCGCTTTCATCTTCAGAACTACTACTATCCAAACTAGTGGTGCAAAACGCATTGTCGTCTTCTATATCATCCCAGTTCAAGTCATTCGTATCATTAGGTTCATTATCATTATGGAAAGATTCAAAATTGTTGTCCATATTAAGGTTATATCCGAATTCCTGGTTTTCATATTGCCAAATTTGGTTATTTGAATTTTCTTGCTGTGGCTCAACATCATTTTCATGCAATATATTTTCATAACTAGAAGTTGTATTTTTCGTAGCTTTAGATGCTCTTAAGCGAAATTGCGAAGTTTCTAATGGTAAAAGACGATGTCTAGACATATCTTGAAAAAGATAAAAATTTTTATGCAAAATTTAATTTATATCAGAATTCTAACGTTACACATAATTTATGTGTAACAATTCTGATTGGTCAGTGTCGATATAATTTAATATTACGCAATCACATACTTATCTGTTAATGTAAGAGAAAAATAAAATCACTTTTAAAAAAAATTGACTATTAAATATGGCAAAGACTAGAGGCGGAAAAACTACAAATACCAAAAGAACAAAAAAAAAAGAAATTATTGGTAAATACTTATGAAGATTATCAGAATACTAATATTGATATTAATCCATACGGGTTTGGGTCAAAATCCCAACAAACGAAATTCCGACAGGTCATAATCCCGACAAAAAAATTCCGATAGCAAAAATCCTGACATCCCGAAAATTAAAAATTTTGATAAAAAAAATATCATAAACCATAGCTAACCCAAGCCTAGCGCTCATCTAAAGTGACCTAACCCTAAAGTTAATTAAATTATAAGAGTCTACTTCACTTTAAACATATCCCGTATTTGGGATTTCTACCCAATTATCAAGATTTTTAATTGTCAGGATTTTTGACTGTCGGTATTTTTTTGTCGGGATTATGACCTGTCGGGATTGTGCTTGTTGGGATTTTGACCGGCACCCATCTATACATATTACCTTTAGAATCATCTGATGAAGAGGTTTCTAAACAACAAACGACATCTAGTAAACGTTTAAGAAAAACGATTTATGAAAACGGTAATTTGTTTATAAAACTTATTTTATTAATAAGAATAGATTATATTTATATTAAATATTCATAACTTATTTGTATTTATTTAGACAAATCTAATGAACATACTCGTACTTCACTTAAGCAAAGTAATTTAAACAATGCTGTACCGACACCAGCTAATAATAGAGCTTGGCCAATTCAAGCAAGTCGCGGCTTTTATGATCATAAAGATCATTCATCAAGTCATAATTATGATCATAACGATCATTCATCAAGTTATGCTTATGATAATAATGATTATACATCAAATTATGCAAGTCGCTTAAGATCATCGTATGATATTGATTAAGATCATCGTATGATATTGATCCAGAATTAATTCATAATTCAGATTACATGCCATTAAATAATCCAATTCAGTCGAATTTTACAAATCCAACCTTGATCAATAATACTTCTTCGTCAAGTAAAAATGGCACTAAATTACCAGTCACATTTAAT
Source organism: Racocetra fulgida (assembly GCA_910592135.1). NCBI lineage: Eukaryota > Fungi > Glomeromycota > Glomeromycetes > Diversisporales > Gigasporaceae > Racocetra > Racocetra fulgida. The sequence goes on along the minus strand of CAJVPZ010000172.1, from coordinate 17,316 downwards.
ACAAATAATTCTGAAGATAGATCTATGATACCCAGGAATTCTATTATGACTGAACAACAACAACACAAAAGTTTGTCACGAGCAACTACTATGTTATTAGACGATATCAATAGTCCTGCATACCAATAAACGTAATCTTGAGCTCACTTTATTACAGCAAATCAATACATTACAAACTTTAAGGCATTTAGTAGATGACGGAATAGATGATCGAATGCCTCATTATTCGACGCAATCTATTTTTATGCCATTAATTACTGCACCACGACTCCACAATTTATTATCTGGCTGGTGCATTAATGACTATAGCTTATCAATATACCATTCAAATGAAATAATTAATCTATTACAAAATGAAGGTATAACTATTTCTTTATTTTTACCTAAGTTAAAGTCATCCGATAAGCTATAGTCGCTATCACGTGATAATAATCAATACAATTTTAGTTTGGTGACTTTGACTTGGGTTGAAATAGAATTTCTTTTTTTTTTATATTATACTTATAAATATTTATATGTTTTTAGACAATTCAATCACTATTACCAATGCTAGACTTCTTAATTCCTCAGAAATAAAATTAGGACTAAGATGGAATAGAAGACAAATTGAAGCGACAGGTTTTACATCAACAAATGTTGAATTAAACAGGTTATTTAAAGATATTATGAGAGCGTACTCATTATATTATTCATTTGAGCAAGCTCTGTTAGAAACGCAAGTTCACTTTTACGAAAATGTGTCATATACAATATCCGAACCTAACGGCAATTATTATAATGTAAAACTGAAAGTCAGCGAAATAGTTGAAGCTGAACTACGTGATGAAAACGAATGAACATTTGGAAAAATAATTAGTATAATTGAACATTTATAGAATGACAATCAAGTATATGTTTTCCTTTGTTTTGAGTGGCTAGAAGATCTTAACAAACAGGATTCTTTATTAGAGTGTCCAATCTATCATATTCAGCATTCACATAATCGTTCTTTGAATCGGGTTCATCCAATTTCGGTAGTTTTACAATCATCAAGTATTCCTTTTATTCACTATTGCAAATCAAGTTGTTCTTTTAGTCAACATGATATCACAAATAATGAGTATATTCGAAATGACTTCTTCTTTATGACAGTTTAAGAAATAGAAACAATTTTTTAGATTGTATAGCACATTATGTAATATATATTCATATTATATAAAATAGCGGGCTCTTGTATTACTTATATATCTGTAATAAATTGTGATTTATGCTATACTAAATAAAAAGAGTATAATAATAAAATTCTTTACTGTTGATTAATAAAGTTTTTTGTTAGGCTATCAAAAGTTTTAATTAATGCTATTACATCTTTAAATTATTCGTTTACTAGTTTCTTACTAGCACAATTAACGAGCTCAATAATAGAATAATAAATGCCTATTATTAACCTAAAACAATTCGAATAATATGCTTGCACAAAAATGTAGGATTTCCACAAAGAAATTTGATCAATTTGAATATCTTTGCACAAAAAATAAATTGAAATAAAAATGCTCAGCATTAAAAATTATATGCATTTTTTTTAAACAAATTTATTAATTGTTAAAGTTAAATCTGCTTGAACAGTTGAATAGTTGGACATTAAATAGTGCTAAGAAAGGCTTAAACATTAAAAATCTGTATCATTGCTAAAGATGTAATTATGGCATAAAATAACAATAAAAATGAAATATTTTAGAAATTGAATTGGAAAAAAAATTATTTTGATAAAATGTCAAATCAAAATTAGAAAAAAAATCACTGGGCAAAAATTATTGAATTACAAAACCAGCAGTTAGGTTTGCTGATTTTAAATAGCTTAGATTTATTTTCTACTAAATATCTTAACTGCCTTTGCACTTAATTTAAATAAAATTAATTATACTTAGTATTACTTGCAATTAAATAAATATCGGGTACTACTTTACTGTAATTTAAAATTTAGTATTTATATTATTATATATTTGAAAAAATTAAAAATTGATGCAAAGAAGAAGATCAAAAATAAACTTGTAATGTTATAATTTAACAATTCAATTATATATGTTTTGCATTCAATTTTTAAAAACCAAAGTTAGCTTTTTATGGCAATACTATATGTTTAAAAAAAAAGCTTCATCTATACAAAAAAAATCGTATGTACTGTACATCATGTGATTAGGAGTGCACTGCAGCGCATAGGCATTTTTATAAAAAAAACCCCCCAGAAAGTTGATTTTCTTCGTTTCGTACAACAATCAAATATCAATGATGACTTAAACCTAGTGCTACGGCATTTAATATATAATGAAAGAGAATTCGGAGTTTTCTTTGGTTTTGTTAAATTACCAATTTTGTACAGTATATTCTTTCACATTCTTAACAGTTCAATACTACAATTTTGCATCTTGAATATGTTATCCATTTATCACATATGAGCGTGTTGGAGGCAGACATGCGTTTTTTTAATAAAAGCGTTAATGAAAACAATAGCAATAACAATAGTGATGATTTATTATTTATAGTCACGATTAGAACGAATGATCAGATAATCTGGGTGCAATTGCTTTTTAGATAGCTTATTTGTTAGTTGGCTTTTAGAACTACGGATCGTTGCTCTAAAATTAAGAATAGGCTTAATTAGTTGTTATAGATTTTTTTATTTTTTATGAATTACAATGTTAGTTTTAAGGATAACGAATTACAGAAATATAATTTAATCGGCACCTCATATAGATGAATTTAATTGTTTATGCTGGAAGACTACATCGACAGTTAATCTTAAAATTAACCGCATAGCTGTTATATTTAATTCTTAACTATAACCGTTGGTTACCTAATCTAACGGAATTTAAAACTAAAATTTCGTAGAAATGAAAACGTGGATGGATGTGCGAATATTACACGAACATGCAAGGGTCATGAATATTGCATATTTCAAGAGAATTAATATATCAATGTATTGATATAGATTTTCATTAAATTAGAAAATTTATCGTTTTTATTAAATTAGGAAGTTTATCGTTATTGAACCCGAACCGATTTATCTGAACTGGTTTTAATTTATAAACCAAAAATTGCTTGGACCGGCTTAAAAGACCAAGTTAGACCGTGGTCTTTACCAGACCGTAATATCCCTAGTGGTTAGAAGTCATCCTTGTTATTTTAATTAATTCTACAAGGTACACATTTGATTGATCAGATTATCGTTGTTTTGATTTAGCTATTTCCTTTTTTGGATTTGTGTAACCGCAAAAATTCTCTATTTATAAGCATTATTGTTTACGTCCGTTACATAATTTACTAAAATCGTATTTTACTCTCTACGTATTACGTAACAATACTATGGCATCAAAAATATTCATGGGCGATATGCCCGAATTAATGGAAATTATTCATAATAATTTGGTGAATGAATTTGATTCTTTATACTTATGCGCACTTGTGAGTCGACATTGGTGCAAAATGTCTATTCCTATTCTTTGGAAAGATCCATTTTCATTTGATCGAAACCCATCATTTATTCCTAAATATTTTTCATCCCTTAATGAAGACGAAAAGTTTATTTTAAAAGACAAAGGGATCAATCTAGAATTTTCCAAAACACTATTTGTTTATGCAAGATTTCTTAAAGTTCTTGATTTATTTCATCTAGAAATGATGGCTCAAAAATGGGTTGAACTCCAGCTTGATGATCCTGATGACCCGTCGATATTTCACATAACTTATAGCATAGCTAATTTATTATTTAAAATATTTATTGAGAGTGGCGCCTCTTTGCTCAAATTACATTTAAATTTTTCGGGTTGTTCTAAATTTAAGCCAGAGATCTTCTACTCATTAGGTCAAAATGTGCAATTTTTCTCTCAACTTCAAGATTTAACTTTGGGTGAAATATTAGGAATTAACGGCTTCACCATTGATGACATTATTGCATTATTAAAAATCTTGGCGAAAAGATCCACGAAGCTTAGTGCTTTGAAAATTGACAAATATTATGCTCATTATGATCCACAAGTATGTCGTGCACTTATATGCATTATTAACTCACAAGAGCAACTTATGCAATTCACCTTAGTCGGTAATGATGAATTTCCTAAAACATTCCATGGTATCATTTCAGCTTTAGAGTGTCAAAAACAATCATTACGGGAATTTAGAATAGAAAATTGTGTTTTTTTTAATGCTGAATTAGAGATGTTAATGAATTGTGAAAATTTAGAAATTCTTCGCATCAAGGATTGCAATTATGAAACACAATTACCAGATTACAAATTCAGCACTTTAGAGATAGTTGATAGTCCAATTGATTCCTCGAATTTAGTATTAATTTTAGAAAAGTCTGGAACATTTCTACAACAACTAAAACTTGAACGTGGCTGGAGTTTAGGACAATCGTTAATACTAGAAACACTTATGTCATTCTGCCCAAACATTACATATCTCGAAATTTCGGATTGCGAGTTTTCCTCACAACTCCAAGATCTTATTGGCAATTTACAAAAACTTCAATTTCTCATTTTGCCGTGTTCATGGGGTACTTATTATTATTACACCAATCCAAAAGAAAAAGTTCTGCAGTTTGCAAAAATATTGCCGTTAACATTGCAATATCTTGATATAAGGAGTTCTTATTGTTTAAACGTTTCTATTGATATTTTGCTCAGTAATTGCTATGCACCTTTAAAAAAGTTGATAATTGATCGAATTGATAACGAGAAACAAGCTAAGGAGCTAATTGAATTCTGCATACGAAAAAGAACTTTGAAGTATGTGTGTGTACACGTATATTTTGATGATAAATTTAAAAAAGAAATAGAAGGATATGTTACGGTGGTACCATATGAACACATTGAAGTTAATTGCTAATTTCTATAAATTACCTTTTAGAATTAATTCTAGACTATATATCATCATTTATAAATGTTTAAGGACTATGATAGTTTAATGCACATATATTGAAATATTACTCTAATAAATTTAGTAATGTGATAATTAAAATACATAATTAATAGTGATATTCTAAGTTCTATTTAGATACTTAAAAATCCTGTCTCTAATTGGATTAAATAGATTACTTCAGACTTTTGACTAAATATATTAAAAATTTCAAGTATGATATTTTTTTAAATAATAAAACGTATCACTGCAGTTAGTATCAAGAAATTTTTTTTTTGCAATTTTTCATTACGCCAGTTCTTGAAATTATTTTGTAATTTGATTGTAAACTAAGAATGGCATAACAAGCTTTGTCCATCAAAAATAGCTTTGTCCATCAAAAATTCCATTATTATCGCCAAATCAGAACATGGGGAGAAATTAGGCTGCTATTAATAGTTTGTAAATTTAAACCAGTTCTCCAAAATTGTCAGCAAAGTGTAACTATTATAGTTAGTAAATCTCTAAGGAGGTCGTCTAAAGCCTTGTAGTATTTTATGTGTGTCACACGACTTTTAATTTACCAATTGATTAATAATCAATTTTAACGACTACTGGCTTTAAACTATCTCTTCTTTGAGTTCTTTAGAGATCATCTCATCATAATAAAGTCTTAATAAGTAACAATTTGCTGTCACAATGAATTCACAGCCATGAATGTGAATACGAATTCGTAGGGGTTCTGACATAAAAACTTGAAAGTGCACCTTCAGCTCTACAAATTACTAATCTAACTTGGTAAGTGGCGAGGTAATTTAGAAGTTAGATGAGAGGTATGTTTAGACGATTCAATTTAGCTAATAAACATCATTTTCTCCAAAATAACTTCAAAACTATCATTTTTGTATATTGTGTTTTTATTTATTTGGATTATCTTCAAATTTTCAAGAGAAATATTCAAGGGAAATATTGCACTTGAAATTTATTTAATTCATTTTCCATGCTGATTTTAATAATTTTGCTACAAATGAAAGCATTTCTTTTAAAGATATTACCTGGTTTTTATTAGGTTTGGTAAATTATTTATAATAAAACGAAGATTGTTATGAACATAAAAAAATATGTATAATCTGGATAACATTAAAGCAACTGGTTTATATCAATAGTTTTTGAATCTTGTAAATATTTAAAAATCCAAAACATCTACGTAATATTAATTGTTTAGGAAAATACGTATTGACATTAATAATTAAAAAACCATATATTGTAATTAAATTATATAATAGATTTTTTATTCACATGATTGAAGAAAAACTGAGGGTTCGTTGGGGTAGTTTAAGTAAAACCGTAAACAAAGTTTGCAAGGAATCAAAATAATTATCACATAGTCTATTGAAGATGCACCATATAATTTTGCAGACGCACATCACTTAATTTGTACGTAGTATAACCTTACACTTCGATATCATTCCGTTTCTGGCATATAAAAACGGCACCCAGTCACCTTTACAGATTTAATGTCATTTACTTTTCATTTAACCATACACTTTGTCTCTGCTACTGTGATTGACGCTACATTTAAAAATTATGGCTGATGTTTTTAGAAATAAATATTATGGAAAATGTGCACATTGCAACCGATATAACACATCAAGAGCTTGGTGCCTGACATGTGACCCTCAGAAAACAACACAAGGATGGACAAGTGGGAATAAGGATGTTGATGATTGTATTAAAGAATTTCAACTTAAAGCTACAAAATACGAAGATGTAATCGAATGGATTCCTTTTAATAGATTAGATAATATTCAAAACATTGGTGATAGACTTTTAGCAATCTGGCTAGATGGAATACGATATGCAAAATATTTAGGTGGTGAAGATAGATATACACTATCACGTATACCATCATATGGAGTAGATCTTAAAGCATTAAATGGATCAACGAATTTAATAGATATGTTAAAAGAAGTAAGTTAAAAAATTAAATTATTGTTGTATTGTACTATTATATATTAATTTATTTTAATTCATATTTATTTATTGAATAAGTTTATAGATTATGCACAGTTAAAAAAGAATAGTGGACTTAAAGTATATGGACTAACTCAAAACACAACAAATGAATATATGTTAGTATTCAATGAATTTAGTTCTATGAGACATGAAAATTATGGAAAATGTGCAAATTGCAACCGATATAACACATCTCCAGCTTGGTGCCAGACATGTGACCCACAGAAAACAACACAAGGATGGACAAGCGAAAATAAGGATGTTGATGATTGCATTAAAGAATGTCAACTTAAAGCTACTGATTATGAAAATGTAATCGAATGGATTCCTTTTAATAAATTAGATAATATTCAAAACATTGGTGATAGACTTTTAGCAACCTGGCTAGATGGAATACGATATGCAAAATTTTTAGGTGGTGAAGATAGATATACACAATCACGTATACCATCATATGGAGTAGAGCTTAAAGCATTCAATGTGTTAAAAGAAGTAAGTTAAAAATTAAATTATTGTTGTATTGTACTATTATATAGTGATTTATTTTAATTCATATTTATATATTGAATAAGTTTATAGATTATGTACAGCTAAATAAGAATAGCAAACTTAATGTATATGGACTAACTCAAAACACATCCACAAATGAATATATGTTAGTATTCGATGATGAATTTAGTTCTAAAAGAAAAAATAAACATGGAAAAATGTGCAAATTGCAAGCGATATAACACATCTTTAGTTTGGTGCCAGACATGTGATCCTCAGAAAACAACACAAGGATGGACAAGTGGGAATAAGAATATCGATAATTGTATAAAAGAATTTCAACTTAAAGCTACAGAATACGAAGATGTAATCGAATGGATTCCTTTTAATAAATTATATAACATTCAAAACATTGGTGATAAACTTTTAGCAACCTGGCTAGATGGAATACGATATATAAAAAATAAAAATAGTTACAAATGTACACAATCACGTATACCATCATATGAAGTAGAGCTTAAAGCATTAAATGGATCAACGAATTTAATAGATATGTTAAAAGAAGTAAGTTAAAAATTAAATTATTGTTGTATTGTACTATTATATATTGATTTATTTTAATTCATATTTATTTATTGAATAAGTTTATAGATTACGTACAGTTAAAAAAGAATAGTGGACTTAAAGTATATGGACTAACTCAAAACACAACAACAAATGAATATATGTTAGTTTTCGATGAATTGTGTTCTAAAAGAAATTATGAATATGGAAAATGTGCAAATTGCAACCGATATAACACATCTCCAGCTTGGTGCCTGACATGTGACCCACAGAAAACAACACAAGGATGGACAAGCGAAAATAAGGATGTTGATGATTGCATTAAAGAATTTCAACTTAAAGCTACTGATTATGAAAATGTAATCGAATGGATTCCTTTTAATAAATTATATAACATTCAAAAGATCGGTGAAGGGGGATTTGGCTCAGTGTTTTCAGCAATGTGGTTAGATGGTAGAAGAACAGTTTCAGGTGAAAAGGAGAAATATACTCAATCACGTACGCCATTTAATATAATTGCACTTAAGACATTACCTGGTTCACAAAAGAATTTTTTAAAAGAAGTAAGTTAAAGTGATTTATTTTATGACTTTATATAGATAAATTATTAACATTATAAATTTATTTATTTAATAAGTTTATAAGTTATGTGGAATGTAGATTAGCGGGTAATGATCTTGAGGTGTATGGGCTAACTCTGAACGCTGCTAATAATGAATATTTGATGGTATTTCAATATGCAAATAAAGGAAGTCTTCATAAATTCCTGTTATCAAGTTTTAAAGAACTTAATTGGAAAAATAAATTAAAGCAACTTGTTGAAATATCGAGAAATTTATCGATAGTTCATAAAGCAAAATATTCACATGGAGATCTTCATAGCGGTAACATATTACAACATCAATATCTTAATGGAGATCTAAGATCTTATATTGCAGATTTATGATTGTCTAGAAAGAGTGATGATTCGGATTTAAAAGATAGTATTTATGGCGTTTTACCATATGTTGCCCCCGAAGTGTTAAGTGGACGATCGTATACAATTGCAGCAGATATTTATAGTTTTGGTATTATTATGACAGAAATGTCTACAGGAAAACCACCTCATTACGATATTGAGTATGATGAAACGCTGGCCATTCGAATATGTAATGGATTACGTCCTGAATTTGCTAAAGGCACGCCTGAATGCTATATTCAATTAGCAAATAAATGTATGGACGCTAATCCTTCTAATAGACCAACTGCATCTGATATCTACGATGAATTATTAAGATGGTATAATATAGTAGATTGGAGTTCTGCAATGTATAAAAATGAATTAACAATATTAAAAGCATTCCAGTCTGCAGATGTGATCATTCCAACATTATCAACTGAATCGCCAAATTGTCCTAAAGATAAGCTTACAAGTAAACTACTTAATTTTAAAAACCTTTCGGAGCCAATTAATTCTCTATCTGCAGAGTGTTCAAAAATTTATGGTGGATAATTATACACTTATTATATCTGATTTTTAATTAATCGACGAAAGTTTAATGACTTTTTAATTTTTTTAGATTCTGGACTATGTGGTTTTTCAATTCCTGAATTATAATATTTCATGTAAATATTTAATAATTTAGCATATAAAATCTTATTATCTATAACTGCTTTCATCTCTATAGCTAATAATGAAATACTATAAATAAATATATTTAGGGATAGATCAAGTCTGGTTTGGACGCCCAGTTTCTAATAAGATTGGTATATTGATGTTTTTTTTGGTCCGATCTCAGTTTCTAAGCTGTTTCTAATGATTTAAAAGTATAAATAGGCGATAAAAAACAATTACGTACCTTTTTTTAAAACAAATTACTATTTATAAAGGATCTCTTGTAGTATAGAGGACATCATTAGTTAAATGTATTATTATTCAATTGATTTAGAATAGGTGTCACCTATACAGCAAGAGATCCTTCCCAGGATTTATATAACTTTATTTTACTGCAAAAATCAGTCCTATTTAGTTATCGAACTTTTTTTTTTATAAAATTAGAACCAGTGTTTGTAGATCTTATCAAAAAATGCTAATATCTTTATTTGTAGTATCTTTAAAGTTTATTCTATATTAATTTACAGTTGTGTAATTTTTTGTTACTATTCAAATTATATTTTAAGATATTTATTTAGATAATAAATTTACGAATTATGTTTATATAAAATTAAAAAACTTCAATAAATTTAATGTATTAAAATTATATACTTAAAAAATTTTAAACATCAGGATTAGCTGTGTAAAAATTTTTGTACTAAAATTTTATCGATCAAAACATTAAATTAATAGTATTCGCATATTTAAATAAATTAAAGCTTTTTTTCAGCAATTATCAGCCCAGAAAAGAGGTGATATTTTTAATTATCAAGCACTTATATATTAATATAGCAATATTGAAATATGAGCACACATATTTATATAATTCATCAATTTCAGAACTGAAAATTATTAAACTAGTAAATTAAGGCTAAATGTAAATCTTGCCAAGTAAATATAAAAATTAATATTTTATTTAAGTTATAAATATAATTGCTTTTTCTATACCAAACGTCTAAATACAAATTTAGAGGCATATACTTCTTTCTCTTTTTTAAATACAGTAGTGGAAAAATTATGTCAAAAATATACATCAACTATAATTTGAATGTGAATGGTGAATGTATATCAATTAAAGATGTGGTAGAATCCGTTGTGCATATGATGCAACTAGTTGCTGTATAAGCCACAACAGGTTCTTCAGAAAACCTTGTAGATTTTATTTTTAATGCACAACACTGATTATTTATTTGGCACGCAACAAAAAAATTATCGAAGAAAACTTAATGAATCCAAAAAGTAACAAATGGCTCGATAGTATTAATAAAAACTTTGAGCCATTAAATAAATTGGAGGAGGATTTTATAATCATTTTAAAAAGCGATAGAATATTTCAACTTAAAAAAACCGTAATCATAATACTTTCTGGTTGTAATAAATATTACGTTTATTGAGTTTATTTGAAATAAAATAAATGATTAATTTATTGCTTCTCGCTATTATTTTGTTAGTCTATAAATTTTTTTATTTGTATTTTTTGTTCAAGTTACATTAACATTTAGTGCTCAATATATTTGTTGCGTGATGTTCGAAACCTTTTTGGGTGGCGATTTTACCCTGGCAAATTCCAATAGTGAACTAGAGACATGATCATGTAGGCGGCAAACCGCTTATAATGTATTAAAGATAGATTTATTTGTTTTATTCTTATTTTTATACCGGAAAGAAAATTTTCTTAAGCATTTCCGTCATTAATGTTTGTCTTTAAGTTTAATGCACCAACTTTGGCACCTCCGCGCCAAAGTTAGTGCATTAAATTTAAAGCTTTATTTCTTACGTGAAACGCCGTAGTATTACAATACAGTACAGTATAACCTGACAAGTAAAATAGTCACAGGATGTTAAGCATTTAATAATTATATATATTTCTGATCTGGATCTAATTTCCATCCAATTGCTATTGGTAAATGAATATAGTGCACATTTTCAGAAAAAAAATTAAAAAAAAACTTAAAAATAGAAGCATAACATTAGGACGGGGCTGACATGTAAGTACTAAAAGCATACTTTTTTATTAGGATTTTGGGATGTTTTAAATAACGTGCTCTCAACACTTTTTTTTTCATTGTTTGGAGAATAGCGGTGGACTCTAAGTTATACCAAAATTCTCGTTTTTGATGCATCTTTAATAAAAATGTAAAAATGTAACTCCGAACTTTCTAACAATGGCGATAAACATAAAATTCGAAGTTACGTTTTTGATATTTTTATTAAAAATGCATCAATAACGAGAATTTTGGTATCACTTTGAGTTCTCCGCTACTCTCCAAACAATAAAATAAATAAAAAAAAACAAGCGTTGTTACTTTAAAGAACACGTTAAAATGAACTCAATGAATATAAATTTATTTGTGCAGGTCTGCTGGTTCAAGTGTTATTACAATTTGAACTTTATATGTTTTACTATTTACGCTATCTATATTTATGCAGTAATTATAAAAAAGTTTGACTAATATCATCACTATATGACCTGCACAATGTTTGTAATTAGACTTGCATCGATCACCCCAATGTAATATGCATGTTGTTACGACCAGGGGAGAGACTTTATATCACTGAACCAATTTAGCTTAGGGTCGTAAGCATTAAAAGAAATAAACCAAATATTTATTAACACACAAGGCACCAAAAAGTACTAATAATCCAAGCGATACAAGTAAGTATCTTATTAATATGTGTACCCGGTACACTATAGTCCTCCAAAATATCCCTTATTCCTACTACAACCAAAAGAAGTACTTCCTAAAAACCTTCTAAACTCTAAATCTAACTAATACTCTAAACTCTCTAACCAGTGTTCTACAACTCTATTTATACCTACTATTAGACTCTAAATAAGCTATACACTATTTACATACATGTAGTATAACAATATAAAGTCTAATTAAAGTATACTCAACGACTATAAACTTTGCATAAACTATTATAAGGTTACACAACTGAAAAGTCTAATTGTTAACTATGTTACGTTATTTTTGCGTTACAATGTACATGTACATGTACATTTAACATGAGCATACGACCCGTCATTCTAATCAGAATTGTTATTTGTAATAAAGATGCATTATTCCCAATTCATGTATAATATCAACAACAGTACCTATTGCTAATCCTGGTTCTTCAGTCATTAAATTGGTTCATTTCTTATAGTAATTGGTTTGTGTATATTAGTTTTTTATATTTTGCATTTAACTAAAAAGAATAATAATAAAATCAAACTTACAATATTTATTTTATTTCTTTAATATGTTTGATTACAATACGATAATTATTATGATGTTTAATCCAAGATAATTCTTATTTCTAATAATAGAATTCTCATTTCTAATAATAAATAAACTATTGTATTTAAAATAAAGATTCCGGTATCCCTAATTTTTGGTCAATTTCTGGATATTATACTAATTTGATAAGTTAAACTGGGAACGGACAGTCATCAATACTTTTATGATGACTATTTGAGTGCTGCCAAAAGAAAATCGTATATCTAAAAATAGATCATTATGAAATTTATAATAATCTATTTTTAGATATACGGGTTTCCCTTTGACAACACTCATTTAATTATTGCATATAATTTTACATAGTTTAATAAAAGTTACATTTTGCATTAACATTACGTAACTAATTAAAGTTACATTTTGTATTAACGTTACGTAACGAATTAATGTTACATTTGGTATTAACATTACGTAACTAATTAATATTAATATTGTGAGATTCATGGATTTTAGCGTAACCGGAAGTTGTCCATTTAGACGATTATACTGCATCACTTCATAAATTTAAGCAATTTGTTATTGTCTACCACCAGTATTCGTATTTAATACAGAACCATGATTGGTATTTCTTGAAGAATTCACGCAAGCCATCGGGAATGCACCTGATTTTCCAGTACTTCTATTTATACCTACAGCCAATCCATCATCATACTTAACCGCAATTTCGATGATATCATTCGGATATATGGGGTCTTTGCCTTGAAAATGACCTTACGGTACATGATACCGTAAGGTCATTTTCAAGGCAAAGACCCCATATATTCAATTCGTCATTTAGCATTGCATCATATTGATACAACACCGTTACAATTTCTGGTTCGGTATTAACAATAGAATTATTACCAGCAGGTAAAGTAATAGAAGTTTCTTCTGATGTAGGCATTGGATTTGAATTATTATCACCGGCAGTAGGTTGGGGATCATATCAGAATGAGAATAAGTCCTTGTAAAGTTGAACATTCTCCTTGTAAACTTGAACATTATAAATGTGTAATTGGTATAGGTAGGTATGTACGTAAGTACGTACTTATATATTGATACGTAAGTACGTACGAACGTACGTACCTGATAAACAAAATGAGTGTCACCAAGTGAAAACTCGAAGTTCTAAAAGTAGATAATTACGAAATTCATAATAATCTATTTTTAGAATTCTGTGTTTTCATTTTGCAACACTCTTTTGTCAGTATATATAGCAAACTCATGTGAAACGTACTTAATTTGGCATTCATTTTTTTGGCTACTTTAGTAATTCCTATCGCTATAAATTTAAAAATAAAAATTATTACTGATCATTTTCATTATTAAACTAAATTACTCATCCGAGGGCTTTCTGTTAATATCATTTTTGGTAGTGCATAAACCTCATTCCTTTGAATTTTTGAGTACTTTTTGGGGTTCTTCAGAAGCTCTTTGATCCATATTGAACTTGCAAATAGAAAACCTGGGACAGGTTACATTAACTCCGATCTACGAATTGATCATTAAAAAATGGCGCAAACCATCTAAAGACATCCAAAATTGCTACTCTTCAATGAATATTTCGAATTCCGCAAAAACAATACTCTATAGTTCTGTATAATATCTACCAAGCAAAATATTGTTTTTCGAAATTTCAAATATTCATCGAGTAGTAGCGATGTCTAAAAAAAACTTAACCTCTTTTAGTATGTTGTAATGTGGCAAAGGCAATGATGACCTAACTAATTTTAGTACGTCGTTGCAATAATGATTGGAATTTTAAATACAATCTATAATTAAGCGAAAGTGTCAGCAATTTTTATTCCTTCAAAAAAAATTTTTATTCGTGATTGATTCTGCGACTGCACCCCGTGAATGTGTGCCAGGTTAGTGGCGCATTAATCAGCCAAAGTAATTTGTGCCATTAATAATCCAAGTACGAACTACAATACAAATTTTAATGAACAAAAAATATCATTTTTCAAATATATCTAAAATTTTTCTATCATAATTCCTGTCTCAAAAAAAGTACGTTCTTTTAGTCTATCCCATAAACCGTTTCTCCTACAAATTTGCCCTGAAATTTTTTTAAAAATAAAATTTTTAAAATAAAATTCTAAATATTAAGTTTAGCTATATACCTTCTAAGTAAAAAATATTTTTTGAAATATGTTTTAATAACTTTGTTAAAAAACTTAGAATAATAAAGGTTTAAAGTTTTTATTTTAAAATTTTTATTATAAAATTATTTCTTTAAATTTTTAAAATTCTATATGTTTTCGTCTATAAATTTTTTTTTACTTCTAATACAGTTGTAACTCTTTATTTAAATTATAATTTCTATTAAGAAACTATAAATCTAAAATTAATATTTAAAGAGTTTATCAAAAAAATTATAAATTATTTTTTTGGTTAAAATTTTTTTAAAATTTATATATTTTTGGCTTATAAGTAATGTCTTATAATTTAAATAAAAATTTTAAAAAAATATAATCCTTATTTCCAAATCTTACCAAAAAAAATTTATTTAAATATGTCAATTTTTTAAAAAAATAGATCAGAAGTATTTTTATAATAGAATTCAGAGCAAATTTGCCCTGAATTCCAAACGGTTTAAGGATAACTCAATTTGTATGCTTTGTTTGTAACGTCTTTCAAAATTTTATTATAATTCCAAATAATAGTAGCTTATTAAAATTTTTATTTAATATTAGTCTTAAAGTTTAGATAATATCAAATATATATAGGGAAGACGTGCAAAATCCCGACGTTCAAATCCCAATGGTACACAATCCCGTCAGACAAAATCCTGAAATACTAAAATCTTAAAATGCTAAAATCCCAAAAATACAAAATCCCAACAATTTAAAATCTTGAGAGTACAAAATTCCGATAATTAAGCATTATAAATTATAAATTTTAGAGTTAGTAGTCAAGATTTTGGGGTTTCGAGAGCATTTTCAGGATTTTGTATTTTCAGAATTTTAGTATTATTTCAAGATTTTAATATTACGGAAATTTGTCTATATCATCGGGATTGTGTGCATCAGGATTTCATATCAAACCCGTGTATAGTTGATAAATAAATACGTATTGTACAGTTTTAAAAAAAAATTCTTTACCCAATTTTTTCATATTTAAAAAAAAAAAAAGTTAATAAAGTTTCCTATATACCCTATTTACTTATAATATATTATGTACTTTTACAAAAATCTGATAATTTCGAGATATGCAATTATTTACAAATAGCAAGTTTAATAATTTATTACATTATTTCATTATGAGCGCCTTTAAATATCTAATAAATTGGTTAAAAAATGGTAATCTTTAGGTCTTTATTATTACTAAAATATTGATAATATATTGCTAATATTAGCATTTTATTAGCATAATATTTGACAAATATATTTATAAAATTAAAATATAGTAAGAAAATGCTAATCAGCGCCGTTAAATTGCTTATTTTTAGCAAGTTTAATTTTGACAGATTTTTGTAAGGCTAGTAAATAAGTGCTTGTTATCGGTTAGGTTGTAGACGATAACAGAAGTTTGTCAGATTTGCTATTTAATTTACATTATTTATACAGTTTAGAGTACTTTTTAAAAAAACAAAAACTAATCAAAATGAAATAAAAAAAGTTGTATAGAAGGATTCTTTAGAGCTGTAGAACTCCATAGTCAAAATAATCGTCCGTTTAAAAAAATTAGCTTAGCAATAAGTTGATTTTGCAGGGCTTTGAAAGTTATTACTATTCTTTTTTAAACGGACAAGAATTAGAGATAATTTTGGCTATGAAGTCTTACAGTTCTAATAAACCTTCTATACAGCTTTTTTTATTTCATTATGATTAGGGATGGGAACGGCTGGCTGTATATATGGTATATATGGTGGTATAATTCACAAATGGAAATTATAACACTAATCATTTCCATTGTTAAAATTTCCATTGTTGAATTCTACCACCATCTATAGCTAGCTATTACCGGCTAGCCGCTCATAGCCGGCTATAGCTGATCAATTATTTAATTAATTACTTCAAAAAAGTTTAATAATTGTCGCATCTGATGCTGATTTTGGCTCAGCAAAGGGCGATTTATTAAAAATTGATGTTTTGTTATGTTACTCCAATTTCCGTCGATCATCACGTGATCTTTATATCGGCCAAAATAAATATCGTTCAACACACTTATTTAAAGTTTATATCAAAATGGCATTTAGTTAGTACCGCTACCAAATTATTTAATTTTCAATAGATTCCTAATTATGGTTAAAATTGCAGATCATTTTACCAGATTTAAAATTGGTTTGTTATAGATCAGGCTAAATGATCTGCAAATTTGACCAGAATTATGAACGATCGGTTCTATTTATCATGATGTAGATCTGCTATAATTTTAGCCGGCTGGCTAAGCCCCTCGGCTCGGCTAATATCGGCTATGGCTATAGCCGGCTATAGCCGTAGCCGTTCCCATCCTTAATTATGATTAGTTTTCGTT
>CAJVPZ010000171.1:0-23404 GCA_910592135.1 Racocetra fulgida | reverse complement strand
TTCCAGAGGAGTGGCAAATACATTTCTTCTTGTTCAATACTGAAGTAAAGTGTAATTGAATCTGTAGACTATATGCTGTTATGACTCTTGCTTTTTGATCTTGATATAAATTTGTGATAAAGTTTATACCTTGTTGAGATATATCTATTCTTTTATATACTTGTACAAGTTATTGAATATTGATTTTATCAAAAGCTTTAGATATATCTTGGAAAAGTATTCAAGCCTCTTTTTTGTTATATTTATAGTATTTAATTGTATTGTGTAAAATTTGAATTGGTGTGTATATAGAGACATTAGTGTTGCAGCAAACTTAAGGTTACTCAGAAGATTGTTTTAGTTAATTATTTGATTGAGTCTTTGTGTTAAAATAGTTAGGTATTTTTTTAAGGGCTTTATAATGAAATTAGACAAACTTGATCCAAGATATAGTTTCAGGTTGATTTTTTTGGAATAAATAATTTATTTGATGTTTTTAATCTGTAGGTATTAGCTGTAATTGTAAACATTTAGATAAGAGAGATTTGAGTATTTTTTGACTTTGCTGTGAGGCTAATTTGATGTGTTCATAGTTGGTGCCAGAAGGATCAGAAGCTTTTTGATTTGGTAGTTAGTTTATGGTTTTAAACCATTTATTATCAAAGATTTCTATAAGAAGATTGCTATAGTAAATCTCAAGTTCAGATTGTGGTTTGTATAGATTATAGAAGTCAGAGTTAATAGAGATAGATAAGAGTGATTCTTGTTGAAAGTAGTTTTGAAAGTATTGTTGAGTAGCTTTCTTAATATCTTTAGGAGAGTGTGGTGACTTAGTGAAGTTGGCAAGTTGTTGCACTCCCAAGTGGCAGCCCTAGAGTTCAAATTCACCAGCGACAAAAATTCGAATTTATAGAAAATGTATTTGGAAGACTATATCCTATTGGGTTGTAAAACTTGTAATGGTGGTCATACCAGCTTGTACTGTGAGATAGTGAAACATATAGTGTAATATACAAGTTACATAAAACCTGAGTTAAGCTACTGGATAAATCCAGCAAATTTACAGGGTACAGGAGCCTGCTTGGCAAGACCCAAGTGAAGAGATAGTACAGATCTTTGATAGTTACTATGTAAAGGATAATCAACTGGATATCAAAAAACTAGACAGGGCAAGGTGTTTGGCAAAGTACTATACCAACCAGGCCGTCGGATAACCAGAAGAAAGGTTCTGCCCTTCTGGGCTATTGGATTGGAAGTTTGAATTTTCGGAGGTATGGGAGGAAGTCTGTAAAGTAGGTACTGAGATTTGGGTGAACTCAACAAAGGTAGTAGTAAGTAACTGTAGTGGCCTCAGCTTGCAAGTACCTGTTCTTAGACTCAGCATAAGTTTACTGAAAAGGCCTAGTCTGAAAATGTGTAGGATATAAAAAGATTAGGGGTATATACTACACCCTCCCTAAAGTAACCTGATAAGTATGAGAACTCTACTAGGTTATCTATTAAATTAGGTGCAAGTAGTGTAGCACATATTGATCTGGGTGGTCTTCAATGAAGCAGCACAAGGTTATAAGTTGGTGTAATTGAGATAGTGGTGCAGGATGGGGGATATCAGAGAGTTTAATTGGATAGTTCAAGTAATAGTAGGTTATAGATACAGCATCTAGTATAAATCCTAGTAATAGTTAGCTACTTAATTAGGTGCTCAAAAGGTGCAGGTATGGCTAGAATGTACTCTTGTTAACCAAGAATGTACTATTAATTTATCTAATAAAAATTCATCCTTCTGCGACATTGCGAAGGTAAAAAAAAAAAATAATAAAAATTTAAACTTAAGAATTTGTGCTCCTTTTATTATTTGAAATTTCTAAGATCTCTATTCAGAATTTAAAATTTATTGCTTTAATTCAGGTCATGCTTTACTAGAACTCTAGCATTATCAACTTAAAGAATTATTAAAAGAATTATACTGTTAAATTATAATTAGAATTTGCTATTAAACCAATATGATCATGTTTTATATATAATATGAAATGCAGAAGGATGGTTTTTTTCAACTTTTTTGATATCGCTTATATTGATTTTCACAAAATCTTTTTTTAGCAGAAGTAATGATTTTTATTTATTCATTTTTGAAAGGAGTTAAGATTTTTAAATGCTATATAACATAATTCCATATGTAGATTTTTTAAAATTATTATTATGATGCAAACTGATATCTAATTTTAAAATTTTATAATATAAATCTGATGCTACTAATCAAACCTTTTAATTTAATTTTTGAATTTTGTACTTTTATTGAGGTTTCAACATTTTATTTTCACTTACAATTACTTCAAAAACATCACATTTTACCAATACTCATTTTACTGACTAGCTAATTTTGCAGATAATTAAGTTATAGATAAGTTCATTTCATAGACAATATATTTTTGTTAATAGCTCATTTTGCAAGAATTAAGTTTAGAATTAGTATTAAATGAATTGAGCTAATGATAAAATATGTTGTTTATCAAAAGAACTTAATTATAAATAAATCTTCTGTAAAATAAGCTTGTCAGTGCATGAGTGTCGATGAAGTGTGTGTAAAATTTTTAGATGAATAATTATTGTAAACCATAGTTGCAAGAGTGGGTAACCTTATGGAATATCAATTTAATTTTTATTTCAACCTTCATAGTTTTTATGTGGTTCTTATGATTTCTTATTAAACACAGATATTTTTCTGGCTTATGTTGTGATTATATATGATTGTTGAAATTGAATTACTATGATTATGATAAGGCTATCTTCTCTTACTAAAAGTAATAATGTATTATTATTTGCTTAGATATTGATAAGTGCAGATGATACTGCAACTATAATAGGCAATACAAATACCTCTTATTTGGTGATTAGGCTCCACACTTGTAATAACAGTACAAGAATTGCTTGTTTGGCTTGTGGCTGTAATAGTTGTGCAAAGCTACTTACATTTAGTAATTAGGCTCCATGGTGATAGCAGTGTAAGGACCTTTTGTTTGGTAGTTGGATTCAACAGTAATTATACTGCAAGGACCTTCATTTTGTGATTAGACTTTGAGGTTAGGAGAGCAAAGCAAGGACCTTGTATTTATTATAAACTCTGTGACAATAGCAGCACAAGGACAATGGTGGTACAAGAGTTTTATTTGATGATCAACAATGATAGATTGCAAGGTTTTGTATTTTAGCAGTTGAGCTCAGATTTACTTATTTGTGCCAGTAATACAAACTCAAAAAAGAAAGCAAATATTTTTTTATTTGCACATTAGGGTTAGAATTGGAGCTAGAGTAAGACTAAAATTTTGTGCAGAATTTTTTTTTATTATATAGAACGTAAAAGACAATTTCTTCTTATGTCAGAATTTTGAGTTATCAGCTATTTTTGAAAAACCTTCATTTTTATATTTGCACCTGATCTTGACTTGATCTGGCGATTTATATAAGAAAATTTTCTAATTTGGGTTTGCATCACCAATGCAAACAAGTGTATGTCCCTATAAAAATTTTTGAAAAACGTATCCTGGCTTTTTCTAGAATATCGTTCCATTATCAATCAAGACATACTCATTTTACAGAACAAAACATACATAAATTCTTGGTCATTTCCATAGAATACCAATAAATCCTGGTCAAAATCAAATCCGGAATAGATTCGGCTTCTAATTATTATGAAGTACAAAAGATTAGAAGCCGGATCTTACCCGAATTTAATTTATAGAAATGGTCGAGAATTTATATATGTTTTGTTCCGAAAAATGATCATTTTCCGGAACAATAATGGAACGATAATTTGGAAAAGGCCAGGATACGTTTTTCGAATTTTTTTTTATAGGGCGTGCTGGGCTCCATGGCAATAAAAGTGTGAAGACCTTTCGTGATTAGGCAACGATGTTATGAATGTAGGGTGCGGAATGGGCCGGCCAGCAAGCCAGTCCGTCCGGGTTTTGAACTCGTGAGTGATCGTACTGGTTCTGCGCGGTGTCACGCGCTGTGCAGCTAACCCTAATATTAGGTTAGAAAGAACTTCGTTGATGCAAAAATTTCACTTGTTAACCTTTTTTAGTTTAGGGTAACGGCAATAGAGGAGCTAAAGACTCCCAGCGCGCATGACTTGTTTTTTTTTTACAAAGCGTTTGTAATCGAGTTGCTGATAACAAAATTAATAAGCAAAAAACCATATCAATGAGTACATGTAAGTTACTACACATCAACAATTACTGTATCGAACTGATTAAAAACTGTTTTTATAATACTTTTATGCAAAGTACCCGGGTGCAAACCGTAGATATTCTATTAATCATGAGTTATTTTTAAAATGAAATATGTATCCAATTCATTTGAACTTTTCTTTATGATTACAAAAACATTCTATGCATTATTCCCGGGTAATTTACAAGTTTTTGAATTAAGTATTTGTCTTATACCTGAGTATTTTAATCAGTGAGACGATAAAAAATTTTATTTATGAGTTATACTTATTACACTTTAAATACTAGTAAGTGACTATTCGAAAAAATTAGAGGAAAGTTTAAAAAAGTACAATATAAGATATTTCGATTATTCACAATGCAGTAACCTCAAAACCATTGGGAATGGAGCGTATGCTACTGTGTATTCGGCCGTCTTCGATGGGCAAAAGTACGCAATAAAAAGCCTAAAAAATAATCTGAGTTTTGACAATAAAGTGCTCAAACAAGTTACAGTTGAGGTAATAATGCATATTATTCATATTTATTATTAATATTCTTCCTATTTATTCCTATTTATTTAATTACATGCATATAGCTTAAATGTCTTTATACGGTTAATCATTCCTACATTATCAAATTCCATGGTATTTCGAGAGGTAAAAATTTTTAATGTATACTCATGTATACCCATACAGCATTTCTAAATTATAATTCTTGAATTTTAGATGAAAACACGGGTAATTTTATGTTGGTACTACAATATGCCAATGGTGGTGACCTGCGGAATCATTTAAGAAGCAAACAGGAAGGAAAAGGCATTTATAAAATATTATGGACTGAACTCATCAGTATTGCGATAGATATTGCTCTTGGATTAAACCACTTACATGAGAAAAACATAATTCATCGAGATCTCGTTAGTTTATTTTCTTTTTTGTGTATAATATTCTAACTCCAGTATAAAACTTATTTATTCAAATTTTCTCTACATAAAATCTAGCATTCTAAGAATATTTTGATACATGGGTGCAGGGCCTTAATTTCAGATTTTGGTTTATCAAAACAGTTAGATGGTTCCACTCCTACTTCGAGTTTTGGAGTGAAAGGCATAGCTGCATATATTGAACCACAACACTATATCCAAAGTGATAAAAGAGTTAAAATCGATAAAAAATCTGACATCTATAGCTTGGGCGTATTGCTTTGGGAACTTACGAGTGGAATCCCTCCATTTAACGGATTTAATGATTTCGCTATAGGGAAAAAAATTAAAAACAATAAAGAGGTATAGGTGATAATGTTAAAAAATATAAACAAGAAAAGAAAGAAGTAAAGAGAGAATAAAAAAAAACTAAACTATATATAGATTTTTTACTTATACCAGACAGTTACAATTATAAGTCTGTACTAGGCTTTATAAAAATTATATACTACTATTTAAACTAGTTGCTATTCTAATACAGATTAAATGAAGATATATAAAACAACTATCAGAATGTCAATATGAACTGGAAGATATCTGAAAGAACAATGGAATTGAACCAATGTCTATAACCAATATTTAACTATATAGCCTCTATATTTATCAAAAATTTGGCAGATATAGGCATCTATCGAATAAATATCAGTACCATATTAGTAACATATCAGTGATACATCAGTGCTATATTAATAATTCAATTTGTAATATAAAAGCCAATATATATTCTATATTCCTCTAAGACTGAATACATATCGAATTATTTAAAAACTAATCAATATAAATAATAAAACTATTTATTAAAACTAAATTTATATAAAATTTATATAAATTATAAATTTTTATTTACCAATATTAATATATTAATATATAAAATATATAATCTAATAAAAGGGGTGTAGCAACTTAGTGAAGTGGTTGGGTTGTCATCTCCAAGCAGCACATTTAGTGTTCAATTTCCACCAATAGCAAAAAATTGAATTCTTTTGTATAATAGCAACACTCTCTAATATTGAGAAGAAGATTCTGTAATATTGATCATACCTTAACTAGGAAGAATATCTATTGCACTATCAGGTCGATCTAAGGGGGATCTTGAGACATTTGTGTAATGTATGAGTTGCACAAAGAGGATACAAAACTAGTAAGGTGGTGTAAACTCATAATAAGTCCTCAGATCATGTTAATCTGATAAATGGTGCTATGGCAAGATTGTTGATGTATATATAATTTTTACAGTACACCAAATAATATTCTATTAATTATTTGGTTCTTTTTCTAAATTAGATTTTAATAATTAAATATATATATTTAAAACTAACTGTTGTGACAGTAATCAATACCCTATATATTATGTTTGGGGTATGTTGGGCTTTGAAGACCTAAGTCTTGATTGATCGAATTCAGAAGGAATATGTAATTTAAAGTTCTGTGGGACTGCACATGTAACATGGTGAGTCGGAAACAATAGTATATTGGTCAGATCTGTAATGTAATACAGAAAAGTATATTAATAATTGTGCGCTTTAGATAATAGTTTAATATAGCTTGTGTGTCATAAGTTGTAGTTTATGATAGATTGGGTGTAATCTTGCATAAAGTATGTCGCTATCAATTTGTAGTCTAATAGACTACAAATTTAGTATATATAGAGGTAAAGAATTAATAATAAAGAGTTAGCTTTTTACCTTTTGCTAATAAATAACCAGTGCCTTCGTAAATAAATAAACTGTGATCTACCTGTGTGGAACTAGCCTTTGAGAACTTGTATACCAGGGAAGTGGTGTTGTAAAGGTGTGTGAAGTGGTGAATGTAGTAAAGGCCTCTATATTGCAAAGCGAACGTAAATGATTTGGAGCCGTATATATAAAATCGAGCTAGATCAATAGTAGGAACCCATCTACTACTAACCCGCATGACAAGGTAGGACCTGGGCAGATCAAAAGACCTTTTGTAGTTAAGATTCAACATGATAACACAAGCCAGAACTAGGCTTCTGTAATAAACTAAGGTACTGGGCATAAAAATCAAGGACCTTTTCATAATAAAAGGTGCTATAAGATTCAACCAAGCCTATAAACCATGGCCGTGATAATGAAGATATTGAAGAATTTCTTGAGGATTATGAAGCTTATAGTGCATCAAAGGACTGGAACGAAGACAAGATGAGACAAATGATAAGACTCCATGTTTCTGATGACTTAAAGCCCTGGATACGTAAACAAATAAAGGCCAAATGTGCAGGGTTGACCTAAAAGCCACTATTATCTCTGGTGCTAAAGCCTTCTGTGATGTTGAAGAAAGTTGGAGCAGTTAAAGAATGTAAAGCAAAAACTAAATAACACTATCAAGGCATACACAAACAAGTTCGATGCATATGCAGAAGCTGTGAAGAATAATGTAAGAGGTTTAGAAAAAAGACAATGGTATGTTCAAGGTTTAAGGAAGCCTTTCAGAAAAAGAGTTGAAATGCAATGCTCCAGACATATGATGATGCAAAAAAATAGGCTTTAAAGGTGGAAAAATATAGTAAGGACAATGAGTATGTAGTGAAAAACCTCACCCGATCTATAATCGAAGAATCAAACATACTTAAATCAGACGTGGATGATCTTGCTTCAGCTTTTGGTGCTTTAAAAATTTGTTGTGTTGACCAAAATCAAGATCAAGATGATCGAATAGATAAAATGGAATCAAGTATCAAAGAATTAACAAAGGCCATCTTGGATCTTAAAGGAAATAGGGAACCTACACGCATCGTGACCAGAGAACACAAAACTGGAACTTTGATAACCGGAATCAGCCAAGTGGACCTTATAGATATTATCAATGTGATCAAGAAGGCCACATTTCAAGAGACTGTCCTACTAGAGCATTACAACTCCAAGATGATAACCAAAGGAATGCAATGAGAAATGATCAACCTGATGGCCCTGAAGTCAGAGATATAAATATACGTTACCTTGAAGTCACAGAATCCACGAAGGACGAAGGTAACAAGTATCTAAGGATTGAATTAAAGGAAGGTGAATCTTGTTTGAGATAAGGAACCTTGGAAAAAGAAGGTATACAGATGATGAGCATGAGATGCCATCGTGGGCCCAAAGGAGTACTTATCATGACATACCTGAAGAAATCGAACAGTGTAAAAAGAGAACAACAATGTATATTCTGATCTCTGAATTAACAGATGAATTGGATATTCTGAAAACCATAGCAATGCTTGAATTTCCCATAACCTTAGGCTAATTATTCAAATGGTCGCCTAAGGCTAGAACTGAAGTACTTAAGGCATTAATTAGAAGAAAGAAAGAAAACAACATATTGCTAGTAAACGCTGAAATCAGAATTGTAAAGGGAGTACTGGCCAGTATAAACCTGAAGTTAGGAAATGTTCCTGTCAGTATAGTCAGAATAAATGGTGAAATAACCGAAGCTCCAATTGATTCTGGTTCAAGGTTGAACCTCATGCACAAGTCTTTTGCCAGACAAAAAGAGCTATCCTGAAAATCCGTGACGAGTAAAGGTCGAATGGCCAATGATCGCTTGAGCGAATTTGTTGGATATATTCCAAATGTGAAAGTAGTAATTAAAGGAATTGAGGTTATTTAGGGATTCTATATAATGAAAGCTGCAAGCTTTGAAGTACTACTGGGAATGCCTTGGTTAGCCGCAGCTAGGTGTAATCTAAAATGGAAAAATAATAAATTGTGGTACACAATTGGGTCTGACTATAAAAAAGCTTCGTTCATTGCATCGGTAGTACCCAAAGATTGGATCAACTTATCAGAATATGATGACGATGACAATGAAGAAGATGTGGACGATATAATGGCTGTGCGAAGAATTGAAATCCAAGAGCATGAAGCTAGTGATGAGGATAGGTGGCAAAATGAAAGGTTGAAGGACATTGTAAAGAAAGCAAGTAATTTAAGCAGACTTACTATAAAAAAGATTGAAGCCATGGATTCGTGTGATCTAATTAAGAATAGTCATTTTGGACAAATAATTTACTGATCATGTGAGAATGAACAAGTTGATGGTACAATAAAAGGATTGGATATGGAACCTAGAGTTGTAATGCATTTAACAAAAGAAAATTGCAATGAACTGAACATTGGAGACACCATTTCGATGGAAAGAAGAAAATGGGTTGAGGAACAATTGATGAACAAAACCCCAAATGTATTCACATTTGATATGTCGGAAATAGAAAAGACCAATCTGATCCAGTATGAGATTAGAACTGGTGGAAAAGAGGTCCCACCAATGCGTGCACAACCAATACAGATAAACAATCCAGAACACGCTTATATGTTTGAATGTCAACTGAAGGATATGATAAGATATAGACTTTTAGAAAAAGGTATGGGTTAATATGCCTAACACTGTTCTTGTTAAGAAAAAGAAAAGTAGTATTGACAAGCTAAGAGTGGTTGGTGATATGTGACCACTTAATAAATATATAATTAAGGATAGATATTCCCTGCCGATAATACATGACATCTTGGAAAAGGCCGTAGACCACTATTGGTACTCCAGTGTAGATGCCTACAAGGGCTATTGGCAGATACAAATTCGTGATGAGGATAAGGACAAAGTAGCTGTTGCTACCCCTCTAGGTGTATTACGTTATACTGTTATATGCATAGGTCTTAAAAACGCTAGCGAAACATTCTAACATTTAATGGATAAACTGCTTGAAGGAGATAAATGGAGACATATTGCTGCGGCACATTAGGACGATATAGGACTTTGGACCCAGGAGTTGATTGAGGAGCATATTGTCAAATTTGTCAAACTCGCACAGACATTTAGTAATGCCAGTCTTAACTTCGCTGCAAAAATATGCTACCTACTTTATAAAGAGCTAAATATGTATGGCTTTATTGTTGAAAAAAAGGGCATAAAACCTGATCTAAATCGTATAAAGAAAATTAGTGAATAGAAAGCCCCTGAAAATGTCTGAGACGTTCATGTATTTCTAGCTACTATGAACTATTATCGCTGATTTTTAGTGCAATTGCAAAACCGCTGACTGAGTTAATAAAAAAGGACGTTGAATTTAAGTGGACAGGCGAAGAAGATGAAGCGTTTCAACTGCTTAAGCACAAAATGATCCACGACATAATACTAAAAGAACCAAACTGGCAGGACACCAAGAATAGAAGTAAGCTCTACTAAATGAGTATCGATGCCTGTGATACAGCATTGGGTGTTGTCTTAGAGCAAGTAGATGATCAGAACAAGCTGCGCCCTATAATATTTGAGTCTCGAAAACTGAACTCCCATGAGTTGAATTATACTGTAACTGAAAGAGAGTGCTTGGGTATAGTTTTTGGCTGCAATATGTGTGAGAGATACGTGGCTGAAACGATATTCCATATATGGGTTGATCATCAAGCCCTGGAATGGCTTTTTAATAAGGCTCAACTGAAAGGACATTTAATGTGTTGGGTAATAACCTTACAAGCTTTTGATTTTAAAGTACATTATAAGCTGAGCAAAAAGCATGGTCATGCTGATAGATTGTCTCGATACCCTGATCTGGTGATGCCTGAGAACCGACTACTGGATGAGGAATATGTGAATTCTTTGTTGTTGAGAGTTGGCCATAGCATCGATTCTTGTATAAAAGACTTGGAGTTGGTCATGTTCTATTTAGAAAATTTGCATTGGCCATATGATGTGTCGAAAAAAAACCTTCCCCAACTTCAAAATAAAATCCGCAAGTTCTGCCTAATAAATGGACAATTATTTAGAAGAGCAGGCACTGGAAAACCACCATGTAGAGTACTATTAAACAATGATGAAAAGGTTGAGATAATGAAGGCGAATCACAAGAGACTTGCAGGAGAAGATGGACACTGTAGAATAAAGAGAACAGTTAGAAAAATCTTACTGAATTATATGTGGGCTAATGGTAATATATACAGTAATGTAAAGAACTATTATCATCTTGTTTAGTATGTCAAATGTGTACTAGTAAACAACTTAAAGAACCCATCCATGTGATCGCCACTAGTTGGATATTTCACAAACTTTATGTTGATTGCATTGGTCTCTTGCCTAGAACTTCCACAGGTCATGAGCACATAGTGTTCACTATTGAAGATTTAACTGGGTATATAAAAGCATGTGCTCTGAGAAGTAAAAATGCCAAATCAATTGCTGCGTTCTTATGGGAAGAAATAATTACCAGACATAGCTATTTTGCCAAATTAACTTCAGATAGAGGTACTGAATTCAAAATAATATAATGGAAGAACTGACGGCCCGATTACAAGTGAAACAACAGTTTACTGCTAGTTACCACCGTGAAGCAAATGGCAGAGCCGAACGTACTGTGCAAAAACTGACCTGGATAATTAGGAAAGTTAGTGCAGAAGCACAAAATTGGTGGCATGAATATTTACATGCTGCAGTATGGGCCTTAATGTGACTATAAGTGAATTGGGCTACTCACCTTTTAGATTAGTATATAGTCATGATGCTATAATGCGGTTGAATTGATACTTGAAAGTTATCAGGTTTTTGTGACCAAACAAAGTTGGAGTACTGATGAACTGTTGGCTTTTAGAACGCTGCAAATAAAAGGGTTAATCAAGGAATTGAAAGAAGCAAAAACAAACTGGGATAAGTTCCGTGAACGATAGAAGAAATTTTATGACCGACATGCAAACAAAGGTAAAGAAAAGATTAACGTTGGTAATTTGGTGCTGGTGTATAATTCAACGCTTGATAATTCGCCACGCAAGTTGGATTATAGATGGGTTGGTCCATATGTAGTAAGAAAAGTTGGACAGAATGGTCACCTGTATCTAAATGAGATGGACGGCAGTGAGTTGAGAGATCCTTTCACCAGAAATCAGGTTAAAAGGTTGAGGCAAAGGGAACCATAGATGAATGAAGATAGTGAAGGTTGTGCAGACTTCGAGGACGAAGGTCTTGGGGGTCTAGCTCCTGTCATGACGGTAATCAATACCTATATATTACGTTCAGAGTATGTTGAACTTCGAAGACCTAAGTCTTGATTGATCGAATTCAGAAGGAACATGTGATTTAAGGTCCTGTGGGACCACACATGTGATATGGTGAGTCGAGAACAATAGTATATTGGTCAAATCTGTAATGTAATACAGAAAAGTATATTAATAATTGTGCGCCTTAGATAATAGTTTAATATAGCTTGTGCATCATAAGATGTAGTTTATGATAGAATCTTGCATAAAGTATGTAGCTATCAATTTGTAGCCTAATAGACTACAAATTTAATATATATAGAGGTAAAGAATTAATAATAAAGAGTTAGCTTTTTACCTTTCACTAATAAATAACCAGTGCCTTCATAAATAAATAAACTGTGACCTACCTGTGTGGAACTGGCCTTTGAGAACTTGTATGCCAGAGAAGTGGTGTTGTAAAGGTGTGTAGAGTAGTAAACGTAGTAAAGGCTTCTACATTGCAAAGTGAACGTAAACGATTTGGAGCCATACATACGAAATCAAGCTAGATCAATAGTAGGAACCCACCTACTACTAAACCGCATGACACTAACTTTATATTAAATTAAAACTGTTATTTCAATAACTATACATTAACTAAAATTGAATATTGCCTTAAGTAGAATCTGCTTAAGTAGATCTAAATTTAGAAAAATTTTATCTGATATACAATATATATACATATTTTAAGAAGGTGATGACTATTAGAATAGCTCTAAAACCTTAAATCAGTAAGCTTGAAAGAGGCATGGAAAGACTTTGTCAAAGTATCAAGGCTTTCAGAGTCTTCTGTAGTTACACCAGTTAAAATAAGTATTTACTCCTCAATTCTACTGCTCTAACTTGTATTTTGTGCTCTAATTAATAATAATAAATTATATTTTTCTTTTCTTAAAGAGTTAACTTAATCTTAAGATTTTTATCAGTGTTATATAATCTATTGAGTCGCAATCAATAATTTAATCATATACATCAGTATATATATAAGAGCTTTGATTACTAATCATAACTCTTTCTTGTTACCTTCATTAAACGCAAGGTATCGATTTTTACAAAGACAAGAGTTTACGACTTTTTTTATAAACAAGATTTTAATAAGAACAACTACTAAGATATTTATACTTCTATGTATTATACTTTTCAAAGATATTAACTCAATGAGTTAGTTTTTATTTGAAAGGAAAAGTATTGCTTTTATAACATTTATATTCTTAAAATAGTATTTATTCTACTAAACTAACAAATTTCTTCAATTATATAAATATTTTTAGTGCTATTAGTCTCTTTAGTATTATAATTCAACTAATTCCATTAGTGTGCTAAATGAAATTTTTGTAACCTTTGACTATATGTAGTAAGAATTTACTTTCTATTCTGGGCTTACACTAATACTAATGCTAACTATTTATATGTAATATCTACATTGAGCACTACTTAAAAGAAAAAAAGAAAATAAAAAATAAAAATAGAAATAAAATAAACAAAAAAGAAGTTTTACAATATATATATAGATCTATTTATTTATATATTTATTTATTGGTCTTTAATATATCAACTAAAGTTCAATTAGTTGTGTTTTCAGTTTCATCTAAATTTTTCTTTACTTCATCTAATGTTAATATTAATTCTTCAATAATATCAAAATTAATAAAATTATCCATAAAAGAATTCAAATTATTCAGCAATAATTCTAAATAAATTTCTTGAATATAATCAAATTCTAACTCATTATCTTCTTTATTCATTAAATCTATTAAATCGAAAAAAAATAATATATTATAATGATTTGAAATATTATCATTTTCTTTTTTTGTTACTAATTTTTTATCTAGATTTTTTTTAGAAATTTCTGCAGATAATGTGAGACATATTTGTAAGATCATTTTTAATGTTGAAGTAGCTAAAGATTACGAATTTTTGTGTTGTCATACTCATACATGAAAAAAGTCACTCTATTTCAGCTGAATGAGGACGAATAGCAAATATTTTTAATGCTAATGTTTTTAATGCACCAGCTTGGTACAAAATTTGCTTCTAATATGTTCTTGATTCTAAATTTTTTAAATTAAAAGAAGGATCATTATTATAATAATTTAATAATTTTTGTAAAATTTGTAAAGCTTCTTCATATGTAAAATTTCATATTTGTACAAATAGTTTTTTTGATATTGCAACTTTGCAAAATTTTGAATTTAAAAAATATGCTAAATAGTATATAGATTTATCAAATTCTTTTGCCAGAAAATTAATTATATCTTTATAATGATCAACTAATTCATAATCAAAATCTTCAAATTCACTCGATTTTAATTTTTTATAAATAAGTAACAATTCCGCAAAGATGTCATCTAAAGTTGTATTGTTGAATTAAAGTTTTGTAATAGCATCAACAACATATTGAATAATAATTGTAAATTGTTCATTTTCAAGAAAATGTTAACGACTTGTAATAATTTCTTTAATTTTAGTTAAAATAGAAGGACATTTATTAGAAAAGTTGATACTATACTTGAGACAATCTTGAAAACCTCCTTCATGATTTTGAACTGATAGACAAATTTTTGACAATGAATACCATTGAGTTTCACAAAAAGTTTGTAATCCATTTTTAATATTGTTTTTTAAAGCCCATTGTTTTAATTTTGTATTCCAAAAATGCGAGCTAGTAAAAAAATTAACCAATGTAAAATTTTTTAATTGTATTTTGATATCGTTGATATGATGAAATTCCCTTCACAATTAAATTAAAAACATATAAGCAATATTTAATATCAATAACATGGTGATATTTGTCTGAAATGTTTTTCTGAAGCCGTATCATAACTGAAGGACTATCTGTAACTATTGCAATAATTTTATCAAAATTTATTGCAATATTTTGTAATGAAGTATCTATCACAACTAGTAAATTATCTGCTGTATGTCAGATGTTAGAAAAATTTTCTATATTAATAATTTCATTAGTATCTTTAAATTTATGTAAAAGAAAAGTATATATAGAATTATTAGATATATCTGTCCATCTATCAAGTGAAAGAGTTAAATCATGATTTCATTAATTCAGTTAACCATTTCTACTAATATTCATGTATATTCTGTCTGAATTATATTATTTGATAATGTATATCTTGATGGTGGATTATAGCTTGAATGTAAGTTGTTTAAAAATAAAATAACGAATAGATTTTTAACAAAACTAAATAGAATATTGCCATATACTTATGCTTGTAATAATAAAGTATTTAAGTTAGCAGCTTTTTCTAGTAACATCATAGCTTTATCAAAATAATCTGTTACTAAAACTGCTTTGTGAGTTGAAATTTCAGTAACTTGTTCGATTTTTTTTATTTGTTCGTGAATAAAGTATTCTATTTTTAGCTGAAATTTTACTGCAGATATTAACTATATAGTTTGTCATTGCTTCTTTACGTGTTTCAAAGATTTGATCACAATATGTACACTTTGCATTATATTGTCAGACTTTGTTATTTTTAAATTCTTTTGAACACAAGAAACCTGACCAATGTATACTAAAATTCTTAGATAGAGTTATAAAATCTTCATTTGAATTTAAAATATTGAAATCTATAATATCTTCAGAATTTGTAATATTCTCAGAATTTATAATTTTTTGAGACTCTGTAATTTCTTGAGAATTCATAATTTAAAATTTTAAAATAGTATAAGTAAAACTTTTATATATAAATATAGTATTAATCTTTGAGGCACTTAGATTATAGACAAATAGATACTTATTTAATTTATCATAAATGAAATATTCAATTAGATAATATGATATAATTTGAATATTACTATAAGTATTAAAGACAAGAAAGAATTGTTTTTTTATGAAATCTTTTTCTACTTCTTTTATATATTTTAAATCGATTAATTTACTAACTAATTTATTCTTAAATTACTTTTAGAATAATCAATAATCCACTTCTTAATACATATTTCTCCTTGATTTGAGATCTAATATAAACATATTACTAAGCAAAAATAAACAAACAAATAAAAAATAAAAAGCAATGAAAATAAAACAAAAAATGATATAAGGTAAATCTTTTATAAGACCTTTTTTTTACTTTAATATATTTTAAAATAATTTACTATTGCTAATTTGGCCAGTTTTAGCTTGAATGGCTTTATTAGATTTTTTTAAACTATTCAACTTTTGATACACATTATTTTTGATTTTGGATTTAATACTCAATATATAATAAAAATAATACTATACAATAAATAAACAAATAAATAAAAAAAATAATAAGATAACGAAAAGAAAATAAAAAAAACAATACAATTTGGTCGATTTCTGCTTTAGTTAAATTACAGAGTTAGTTTTTTTTTTATGAAACTCTTTGCATTTTTTTAAGTTACAGCTACTAGATATTTTTACTACCTTTTGGCAATCTCTTATAATCAACTAGGTTTTATGTCTATCATACTTAATTAAATTTTTTAAGATAGTTGCCAAGTGAAAATGAGAATTAAAATAATTAATATACTTTTACAAAACCTTTTTCTACTTCTTTTATATATTTTAAATCAATTTACTATTTTATTGAGTTATTTTAAACTAATCAACTTTTGATACACATTATTTCTTGAGTTTGGATCTAATAACCAATGCATAATGAAAATAATACTATGCAATACATAAACAAATAAATAAAAAAATAATAAGATAACAAAAAGAAAACGAAAAAAAAATATAGGGCAAAAATCTTTTTTACTTCTTTTATACATTTTAAATAATTTTACTATTTTATTAGATTTTTTAAAACAATCAACTTTTATACATATTATTTCTTGATTTTGGATCTAATACCTAATGTATAATGAAAATAATAAATAAACAAATAAATAAATAAAAATAATAAGATAACAAAAGAAAAACTAAAGCAGAACCCTATTCTTATAATTATACTAAAGGTATTATTGTTTGGTCTAGTTCGGTTCTAGTTTAATAAAACCAGCTTAGCCTTTAGATCAAAAATTGGGTTAAAACCTATAAATAGTCTATTTGAAGCACTTTTATTAGTTACTTTAATGTCATATAGGAATAATAAGCACTAATATATTTATCTTATTTTACTAACAGTTATTATTCTGACATTTAATTCTAACCAGTAGCAATTAACTTCAATAAAGTGAATTAAGAAATTAAAGTATAATAAATACTTTAAATTTAATTTGCCTATTTTTTAATGTCAAGTGAGAAAAATTGCATATTACAGTCTGAGAATATTCCAAAAATAGACATTGAAGATTGCACCTTTTTTAGTATAAGGATGTCGATTAGAAGGTTCTAGATTTGATAGCACATGACACTAACCAATCAAATTAATTAAAAACTCATATGAATGCATCTTATTATCAATAATTGTCAATAAAGCTATTAACGAAGCTATTAATGAAGTTTACTTCCTATTAAATATTAAATAGCAATTTTATTTTACTTAATTTGATAATTATATATTACAATATTTGATTAATATTATTAAATAGTACTACCTAGAGGTTGGAACTGGTTTTAATAATTCGGGTTTATCACATGAAGTTTGTGATATTTTAGAATTTAATCCAATTAAAATTTAATAAATTCTAAAATATCACAAAATTCACGTGATAAACCTGAATTATTAAAACCAGTTCCAATCTCTAGTACTACCCATATATACAGTATAATCGTATTTAAAAACAACAACCCATATATATATTGATTTGTAATTAAAATCATTCTTAAATATCTTGAGTATTACTTCTGTGAATTATATTGATATCTATTAAGTTATAATTAAATTAAACTATGAACGTTAAATATAAATAGCCTTTTAAATCTTCATTTAAATACAAAAACAAACTTTCAAGATCATTTTAAGTTAACTGATGAGAATTTTTAACTTCTTATATAAAGTAAATACCTAGTTTTAACATCTCATTTACTTTAGCCAAGAAAGGTTACTATATAGGATTTTTGGAATGATTAAAACTAGACATTCTAAACTATATATTCAAAGCCTTTTTGATTTTACTAACTAGTGAAAAATTTTTTTTCAAATTGTACAATGTTCATAGGAGAAGAAGCATGTGAGAACCAATCACATTCAAGAATTTACTTGTAGATCATTCTAGAATGTGATTTTCTTATTTGATATATTCTCAGACTGTATTAAAACATGGGAACATGTAAAAATTAACATGATAGTTTAAGGAATTTAAATGTTTGATTAAGAAAAGATCATTATCTATCTGGTGGTTTGCTATAATAGTACTCCTAGAAAATGGATGGTGCTCATTTCACTAACAATCACTTCACCAACAACTTAGTTTACTGACAATTTAAATCACCACAAGTTTATTTCACTGACAATTAATTCACCACAGCTCATTTCACAGACAAAGTAATTCTGGTCATTGTCATTAAGATCAGACTAAATTAAAGTTAAGATTAGTATAATTTATAAAAAAAACTTGCCAATGAAATGAACTTGTTAGTAAATTAATTGTTGGTAAAATGAACTTGTTGGTAAATTAATTGTCGGTAAACTAAGTTGTCACTGAAGTGATTGTTGATGAAATGATACATATCCCTAGTAAATGATACTATTACTTTATGCTATATAGCTAATTACTTGTTATTTAGCTATAGAATATTGAAATGTAATATTTGTACAATGCTAATACAAAAATTTTTAAGTCAACTATTAGTGAAAAATAAAATAAATATAATTGGCTCGCCATTCTTGCACCATACTCATATTGATATACCAGACGGTGCACCATATTGGTGTACTATTAGCATTGTCAAGTGCTTTGTAGCAGCAATCCTGCATTATGGTAAGCCTGCTTAGCAAGACCCGAGTAAAGAGGTAGCACAAGCTTTTAACTGGCTTACCAGAATAGACTCCACCTGAGGCTGAAAAACTGGATGAAGCAAGAGTACCGGCAAGTTAATCTACCAACCAGACCACCAGATTGACCAAGAAAAAGACTGGTGTTCTTTTTGGGTCATCTAGATTGGTAGTCTAGAGAAATCTGCTAGAGAGTATTGAAAGAGAAAATACTAGGTTGTCTTGAAGAAAGGGTACTGGGGCTTAATTAAACTTTGCAAAAGCCAGGTAGTTAGGTGATATAGTCTGGCCGTAAAGATTTAAAACCTATCTGGCTACCTATTTGTGGTAGAGATTGGTGGTGTGGCCTGCCTGTAAAAGTATAGAACCTATCCAGTAATATCTATCTAAAAAAAGACTAGGTTATATATTAAAAGTGAGTAACAAATGGCTCTAGCAGATGATACACTCAAGAATGAATTAGTTAAATGCTAGTAGTTCAATAGGTAACTTGCAATGATCTCAAAACTTAGACTGACTAATGAATCGCATGTTCCAGTGATGTTAGATGAATTGGCATAGAAACTCAGATTAGAGGGTTTAATTGGGTAGCTTAAGTAATAGTGGGTTACAGATACAACATCTAGTGTAGAACCTAGTAATAGGTAGATACTTAATTAGATGCTCAAAAGGCACAGGTATGGCTAAAATGTACTCTCATCAGAATGTACTTGTCTGAAGCCTCTTGAAAAAGGCACCATATGATCCTAATATTTAATAAAAAGCAGTGAGCCAAAGAGGCTAACCTTGACTACAAAAAAAAAATATATATATATATAATCTAATTATTAATATAAATGAAACTTAAAATTCAATCCAATTTATTTTTTTAAAACCAAATAATCCAAATCTAATTACAAACTAAATAATAAAAAATTCTATATAAAGAATAAGCAAAACATTGATCTTAATAAAGATATCAGTAAAAGAGATGTTTGTAAAATAAAACACTGACCCAAAAACAAAAGAAACAATTATGAAATACTGATCCAAAAATGAAAGCACTAACAAAAGAAACAAATGCAAAGTGTAACACTAATCTAAAATAAAGAAGTTAGTGTAAAAACAATTGTAAAGTAAATACTGATCTGAAAACAAAGGCACTAGCAAAAGAGACAATTGTAAAGTATAACACTGACTCAAAAATAAAAATACTGGTGAAACAAGTATAACAATGCTCTAAAAATAAAATGTCAGTATAAGAAGCAATTGTATAGTGAATTACAAACCCAAAAATGAAAGTACTAATGAAAAAAACAATTATGAAACATAGCACTAATCTTAAAATAAAGGTACAAGTAAAAGAAACAATTGTAAAGTAAGATACTGATTCAAGAATGAAAGCACTAGCAAAAGAAGTATAACATTGATCTAAAAATAAAGAAGTCAGTATAAGAAACAATTGTAAAATAAACACTGACCAAAAATGAAAACACTAGTGAAAAAACAATTGTAAAGTTAAACACTGACCTAAGGACAAAAGTACCAGTGAAAAGACAATTATAAAGTAAGACACTAACCTAAAAATAAATAAATCAGAATAAAAAACAATTGTAAAGTGAAACACTGATCTAAAACGAAACACTAGTAAAAGTAACAATTGTAAAGTAAAACACTGACCTGAAAATAAAACATTACAAAAAAGATAATTATAGAGTAAGATACTAATCCAAAATGAAAGCACTAGTGAAAGCTACAATTGTAAAGCATAACACTAATCTAAAATCAAAAAAGTTAGTGTAAAAAACAATTGTAAAGTGAAATATTAACCCAAAAATGAAAGTGCTAGCAAAAGATACAATTGTAAAGTAAGACACTGATCCAGAAACAAAAACATCAGTGAAAGATATAATTGTAAAGCATAACACCAATCTAGAAATAAATAAGTTAATGTAAAAAATAATTGTAAAGCAAAACACTGACCCAAAACAAAACATTAGTGAAAGAAACAATTGTAGAGTGAAACACTGATCTGAAAAGAAACATTAGTGAAAGAGACAATTGTAGAGTAAGATACTGATCTAAGAATAAGAGCACTAGTGAAAGGTATAGTTGTAAAGTGTAATACTAACTAAAAATAAAATGTTAGTATAAAAAACAATTGTAAAGTAAAACACTAACCTAAAATAAAATACTAGTGAATAAGACAATTGTAAAGTGAAACACTGACCTGAAAATAAAACACTAGCGAAAAAGACAATTGTAGAGTAAGATACTGAATCAAGAATAAAAGCATCAGTGAAAGATATAATTGTAAAGTGAAACATTGACCTGAAAATAAAATACAGCAAAAGAGATAATTGTAAAGTAGAACACTAATTTAAAAATAAATAAGTCAGTATAAAAAACAATTATAAAAAAAACACTAACCTAAAACTAAATACAAGTAAAAGAGACAATTATAAAGTAAATATTGACCTGAAAAAGAAATACAAGTAAAAGAGATAATTGTAGAGTAAGACACTGACCCAAGAATGAAAGCACTAGTGAAAAATACAATTGTAAAGTATAACGCTAATCTAAAAATAAAGAAGTTAGTGTAAGAAACAATTGTAAAGTGAAACACTAATCTGAGAACAAAAGCACCAGCAAAAGTAACGATTGTAAAGTAAGATACTAATTCAGAAACAAAGTACAAACAATTGTAAAATAAAACACTGAACTGAGAATAAAAGTATAAGAAAAAAGTTAATTGTAAAGTAAGTTACTAATCTGAAAACAAAAGCAATAGTGAAAGATAAAATTGTAAAGCATAATACTAATCTAAAAATAAATAAGTCAGTGTAAGAAACAATTGTAAAGTAAAACACATATCCAAAAACAAAAG
Source organism: Racocetra fulgida (assembly GCA_910592135.1). NCBI lineage: Eukaryota > Fungi > Glomeromycota > Glomeromycetes > Diversisporales > Gigasporaceae > Racocetra > Racocetra fulgida. The sequence continues at coordinate 1,505 of CAJVPZ010000171.1, read as the reverse complement.
TACTAGCAAAAGAGACAATTGTAGAGTGAAACACTAACCCAAAAATGAAACGCTAGCAAAAAAGATAATTGTAAAATGAGACACTGACCTAAGAATAAAGCACTAACGAAAAAGACAATTATAAAGTATAACACTAACCTAAAAATAAAAAGTTAGTATAAAAAACAATTGTAAAGCGAAACACTGACACAAAAACAAAACACTAGCAAAAAATACAATTGTGAAAGTAATACTGACCTAAAAATAAAGAAGTCAGTATAAGAAACAATTATAAAGTGAAATACTAACCCAAAAATGAAAGTATCGTGAAAGAAACAATTGTAAAGCAAAACACTAACTCAAAAATGAAACACTAGTGAAAGAGAAAATTGTAAAGTGAAACACTAAACTGAGAACAAAAGCACCAGCAAAAGATACAATTGTAAAGCTTAACACTAACCTAAAAATAAAGAAGTCAATATAAGAAATAATTGTAAAGTAAACACAAAAGCACTAGCAAAAGAGATAATTGTAAAGTAAAACACTGATCCAGAAATGAAAGCATCAGCAAAAAATACAATTGTAAAGCATAATACTAACCTAAAAATAAATAAATTAGTATAAGAAACAATTGTAAAGCGATATACTAACCTAAAATGAAACATCAGCAAAAGAGACAATTGTAAAGTAAAACATTGATCTAAAAAAAACACTAGCAAAAGAGACAATTGTAAAGTAAGACACTGACTAGAAACAAAAACACTAGTAAAAGATACAATTATAAAGCATAATACTAATTTAAAAATAAAGAAGTCAGTGTAAAAAACAATTGTAAAGCAAAACATGAACCTAAAACAAAACACCTGCAAAAAAGACAATTGTATAGTGAAACACTAATCTAAAAACAAAACACCAGTAAAAGAGACAATTGTAAAGTAAGATACTAACCCAAGAACAAAAGCACTAGTGAAAGATACAATTGTAAAGCATAATACTAATCTAAAAATAAAGAAGTCAGTGTAAGAAATAATTGTAAAGTGTAATATTGACCCAAAATAAAATACCAGCTAAAAAGATAATTGTAAAGTAAAACATTGACCTGAAAATGAAACACTAGCAAAAGAGAGTGAGATATTGATCTGAAAATGAAAGCACCAGTAAAAAATTTAACTACAAAGTGAAACACTGATTTGAAAATAAATACTAGCAAAAGAGAAAATAGTAAAGTAAGACACTGATTCGAAAATGAAAATACTAGCAAAAGATATAATTGTAAAGTGTAATACTAATCTAAAAATAAAGTAGTATAAGAAACAATTGTAAAGTGAAATACTAGCAAAAAAGACAATTGTAAAGTGAAACACTAACCTGAAAATAAATATCAGTGAAAGAAATAATTGTAAAGTGAAACACTGACTCAAGAATAAAAGCACTAGCAAAAGATTTAATTACTAGGAATCGGAAACCGATATAAGTCCGGAGCATTATATTTTAAATAAACTATTATATTCTTAAAAAATACTTTA
>CAJVPZ010000170.1:0-23404 GCA_910592135.1 Racocetra fulgida | reverse complement strand
CAGGTCCAAGCAAACCCAAAACAGGGGTTCAAGTGAACCCAAGTTAGGTTCACTTGAATTTAACAATTAAAAAAATTGAGACCGTGCACACAGGGCAACGCCCAGGCCTGAGAGCTAGTAATTAGTAATAATAAATGTGTGCGTGCAATCATTGGGATAAAAAATAAGTAATTATTACTTATATTATTACCTTGCCTATCTCTACTATTATCATTATGGTGTTAAAAGCTGCTCGATACATAAGTGTTGAGGCAGCTTTGATTTGAATCAGTTATTACCTAATCGAACATGTGACTTGCCCGGTCATGGTCAACCATGGTTAAATGTTTGAGGTATTGGTAATGTGATGATTGATTAAGTATGTTTAATGTACTTTCTAAAGAATTAAATGAATTTAAATTATTTTTTTAATTTTTAAAATAAACGAAAAATATGTTAATAATTAAGTGCTAAAGTGATTGTATTCAGTAATATTCCAAAAAAAAAAAAATCTAAAGCAGTACAAAAAAATAAATTAAATAGGAAAAAGTAGTGCATGAAAGGCTTCAAGTTTATCGCGCTTTTTAAATTAGTATGACTCCCAACAATAATCCATCACTCCGAAAATTAACGAAATTATCAAAATTTAATAATTATTTTGCTTGCAAATAAAAATTACCCAAATTTCTTTTTGAATTTCATTTTTCCAATACTGAATCTAGTAATATACAAGATTGCCGTAGATTTAGCCGAATAATACAGTATTGGAATTTCGGGTTTTTTTTTATACTAATCACAAAGAAAGAATAAAACCATAATTAATTATCTAAATTTAGTTATTAAAGTTTTGAACTTCCTAAAATAACCTTAAACACCGAAGCTGATCATGCTGATATTTCATAGAAAGACTTTTATATGATCGGCTGTTCAAATCAATATAATTTACATTATTTATACAGTTTAAAGTACTTTTTAAAAAAATCAAACTACAAAGAATATAAAAAAGTATATAGAAAGTTTTATAAGGTGTAAGACTCCACTATTAAAAATAATTAAATTTTTTTTTGTTTGAGAAGTTAGCATAATAACGACTTCAGAAAAATGTGTCATTATCATGCTAACTTCTTTAAAATAAAAGGGATTTGGATTATTTTCAATTGCAGAGTCCTACAAACCTAATGGAACTTTCTATATACCTCTTTTTATTTATTCTTAGTTGTTCTATATTTTTAAAAAGTACTTTAAACTTATATAAAAAGTGTAAATATAATAAATTGATTTAAACAGCCAATAATATGAAAATCTTTCTATGAGCCGATATTGAGATATCTACGATAAATCAGAAACGAAATGTGTAAAGAAAATTTTTTTCTATAGATATTTATACGTCTTCATAATTATTAGAAGCGACGTATTTTTAAAAAATAATTTAAAATATATAGTCTACCTATTCAAACAATAAATATACCATATATATTTTTTTTTCAAAAAAAAAGTATTTAGATTATGATTATTCCATATCTTTCTTTATAAGTTCTGTAATATATTTCTAATTGGATTAATTGAAGTTAATATTTTTTTTGTTTTTTAATTTATTTTGAATTTCAATATTGTTTTACCTTCATAAGTTTTTATAAACCGTGGCTATATCATTTCTTATAATGATTTATTTTCTTTGATTTTAAGTAAAAAAAAAATTGCGACTCTTCCAACCTCTAATATTTTGCAAATTAGTAAACTTTGACGACAAAATTATTACCAATAATACCGTTCACTAAATTTATTTTCATACAAATTAATAAATCAAAATTTTGAACATAAGCAGATCTTTAGGGCAATAATAATAACCGAGTATATAAAATTAAATGATGTCATTTTTGGTCAATTACAAGCATGTATTTTGATATCCAGATAAATAGGTAACAAAGATTTATAATAAAATTAGAAACTTTTATAATTACGTTGTGCGTCGGAATGGATTAAGAATCCACATATTTTGATTTCGAATTACCATAGGTTATAATAGAATTCAAATCGTATTCAATTTGTTAAAGAATTCAATTTCAACTTACAATAAAATTAAGTGGATCCTAAAATATTTTCGAGTATATTGTTTTGAAATTTAAGTTACTTTAAGATTTAGCGCACTGCAACTAATTAGTTAAAAGCATTACATTAGATTACTAGGGTGACAACTATTACAACAAAGCAATTTTATTTTCTTACATTTACAATGACTTTTCAGCACGCATTTTTATCTATTTGTGGAGATAAATTCAAATGCTTAAAAGCATTGAAGGAATACTATCCAATACTGAAAATTTGTCAAAATATAGGTAGGTTTGAGTCAAATTCAATAATTAAATTATAGGGTTGATTGGTGTCTCAAGATCATGTATAACAAAATGTATTTTTTCGCACAATAATGATCTTTTACGTTCTGTTATTATATTTGCCGGATGTACAGAAATCATTATCCTTACATAAAGAAAAAAGTTCGATCATCGAATAAAACGAATGAAAAGAAGCATAATAAAAATAACAAAAATTTGCATTTAAACATTCTGACAATTTATTATATACTCTATCCTAACATCAATAAGTTACATTTTATTTCAGCATCAAATATCAAATTTAGAATCAACTTAAGTTGCCTTTAGATTTCATATCAACTTGCGATAAATTTGAATTTCCGTTTCATCTTAAATAGATTCTAAATCTACAATAGTTCCATTCCGATGTACAACATGTACATGTATAGTGGTAAATTTTCGTTTTTAATAGACTTTATTAATAATAAAAAAAGATCATTCTGGTAATTTTATTGTAAGAGCAAAAAAAACAGTAAATCTTTTCTAGATCAATCCGTTATCATTCACGTTGCCTAACAATTTATTATTGGTCAAGAATTTAAGAGCAGTATAGTAAAATCGAATTCCCTCGGAAATTAATCGATTAGGCTAAATTCTTAACCAAGTAAATATGTTGCAAGGTATTTTTATGAGTTAAATATAATTTAAGAAATTATCTGTAACATCGCCACACCACAGATCTTAAAATTTATATGTCTGAGTTATATATCTCAAATATTTCTATCGAACTATATTGCATTAAAATATATATTACGAGAACATTTCAACCTTACAATAATATTCAATCATGCCTTTTCCCAACTCTAAATTTTATTAATTTTGTTATTTCTATGTTAATGATAAGTAATATACAGTCGACTCTGGATATAACGAACCTTTCTATAACGTAATCTGGATATAACGAACTCAAAAAATTTAAAATTTCATAATAGCTCGGTATAAAAGTGGCATGGGTTCTTAAGAAAACATAGTAATTTCCCTATAACGAACTTTTTTTCTTCCAGAATCTTCAGTTCGTTATAGAAAGAGTTGAGTGTAGTTAAATAATATAGATAAATACCATAGCTACGTACAAAACCTTATAATTTACTTTGATAATTCAACCCTAAATTTAAAATATTTATGAAGACGTACAAAACGAATTAAACTGTCTGCGCAACAGAGGTATAAAATTTGTTTACGCAGCAGCTGCTGCGTATCCTGATAATGTTATAACTGAATTATCCATTCTAGCTTTCATTATCTTCAAAGAAGTATCATGATAAGAGTTTCTTGCATATTTTTGAGTTTCAATATTTAGTATTGAAACGTTGGTAATATAATGAGAAAAGAGTTTCTGAAATTGTTTAAACATAAGAATGCTAAATATCAAAAGTATGTAATTAGAAACATTTAAATACGTATCATTTAAATATTTAACTAAATTCTTTATAATCATTTATATATATTATGATAATCACCTATATTCTGCTATAATTTTCAAAATTTTTCGTAGAGGCAAGAGAGCTTCGTAGGTACACCAAACACCCAGAATTCCACCCAAAGCCAATGGATTGATAAATAACAGTATTAGACATACTAAACATATCGATGGTAATGAAATGAGTCGGATCGATTCATGGTTATAATACATTGCAAAATTAAATATATTTTATAAGAATTATTAATTCTTGGTCTGAAAAAAAATTTTTTAAAACAAAAAAACAATATGGTAAGACACATTTATAATGGTTATGCATGAACATGTTTGATTTTGTAAATTAGGCATAATTACTTCAAGGGTCTTTACACTACTTACGTATGCATATTTTACCGTTATTTAGAAACCTGTCGGAATTTCATGTGATGTTCAGCTGATGTGAGTGCCGCAAAGCTAAAACCTGTAATTGTTGGTTTCCCGAAATCTTATCCAATACTGTATTATGATCTTCACGTTTCTGAAAAGTGAAATTTCCGAAAATCGGGTTTTAGTTTGCGGCACTCATGATAACATATTCAAAATGGGTGATAATCAGAATTCTAGATCTTAAATTATTACTTTACCAGTTTTTCCCTAATACTAAAGGCTCTTTATGGCTGAAACCAGTAATGGTACGTAAGACAATAGCTTTAACTCGCGACATATTTAAAACCGGGGCGCCCTAAATATAGAATAAAATTGACTTGGTAATAATCTATATTTAGGCACCGATTTTCACGGGTTTACTAATCTTCCAACGGACGCTTAAAATTTTTTCTCTTATTGGACGAAATAGATTATATATACATCAACACGTCATGCACTTTATAAATAATAAAACATATCATTATAGTTAGTACGTATCAAGGTCGGTAAGGGCTAAGCTATACTAAAATATTTTTTTTTAGAACACAAAAGTAGTTACATAGGAGATTTTTAAAACCTTTTTTTTTTTTAGTAATCTTACATTCAACTAGATCTTGTAATTTGATTGGTAGACGAAGAATGTGTAATTAATCAAAGATAGCATTTTCATGTTTCAACAAAAAAAAACTTGGGATCTTCCACTTTTCACTTGGCAACCATTTAGTCTGTTACATAATATAGTCTTTATATATTTGTGTATATAACGATAATATTTATCAACAAACTTTTTAGCATTACTAAAAATTCTATTATGATGCATACATAGTCTTCATGATTGATCTGAATTCAATTGTTATTCATAAGAGAATTTAAAACATGTTGCATTGTTTTTCAATCCGAAACTAGTTCTTGAATGTTTCGGATTTTAGATTTTAGTTAAATTGGATTTCTACAAAGTGAATACCTGTAAGAGTAATTTGTTCAAATTAAGAACAACTAATATATAAAAAATCTTTAAATTTTAAGTTTTTTATTTTAATCGATTTTTTCGCAATAAACTTCAGAATGCTTGTTTGGGAATTTTGTTATGAAAAGATTCCTTACAAATATATTTGGATCCTAAGCTTATAATTGATCGTGTTTTAAGTGGTGGACGAGAAAATCTTTTATTAAAAATTCTGATGATATGAATATTAAAGGAAAATTTATAAAGTTGAAATTGCTTAATTAATAATTTGAGTGTCGTTAAAAGAAAATCCGAAAATTTAAATACAAGTCATATTTAAATTTTCGGGTTTTCTTTTAGCGACACTCATTTATTTGATTTTATTATACAAATTTTAATTTATACAAATATCCCTTTTGGATTTGCACGGAGAACTTGAAAATTTGGCCGTAACCAATCCAATTCCTTTTGATAACCCGTTGCCTTTTAACAATAGTGAACTGGACTTAGGATCAAATGAAGATGTTGAATCAGTTTTCATAAAAAGAAAAACCGTGAAAGCGCATGGAATTACTTTGATGAAAATGCCAGACTTAGCAATCTAGTAGCAATATATTAGTTATATCCTGGACAGTTGGGTATAAATGGAATTTTGCAATAGGTATAATCGTCCGCGTAAGCGAATGGTTATATTTTACTGCAAAATTTCACTTTGTTCTAACTACTTAGGATATAACTGACATCTATGTAATTTATTTTAGGGCGAAACTATTATTTTTGCATTGTTTTTGATATTTAAGATTAAATAGGATAATACTCAATTACCTAAATTACCTAAATTAGTTATATGTCTAGTACATGAAAAAGTTACATGGATGTGATTGGCCAGGAGATAAGCAAGAATATTATTGATTCTGTATTTAATGAGCATCTTATCAAAAAAGGTAAAGAACGTGCAAATAAAGTTTTAGTTGCTGATAATGAACAAATTTTGCGTATGGTTTATGGAGTATAATGTTGGGTACATTCGCTGATACGTCATTCCGGTATGCAGGTTTATTTCTTCGTGATGAAAATAGAGAAAAAAACCACAATGAAATTTATGATATTTAGAATTAAATAATAAAACGAATCCTGAAGTATTGTACATTTTAGGAAATATTTATGTGAATAGAATTTTCAGGTGGAACGAACTCGAACGATGGCGAAGAGAAAGATAACCTTTCTTTACTGAAGAACAACTCTTAAATACACTGCACTAACGCCTCTTACTTCCATCATCAATTTAACTAATACTCATCTCAATTCTATGGTTGGTTACAAAGATCGACAATATGCACCAATCAGATGATCTGCACTAATTAAACAATCGAATTTTTAAAGTAATAAAAACCTACGTTAGGGTTGGGGTTGTGACTGAAATTATGGCTTATCTTATACTAAAATTTTTTACGGAGAATTTTTTTTGTTAGTGCGCAGTAGGTGGTTTCATAGAGAAGCGATTGTTAGAAAAGATCTGATTGGTGCATCTGCGACGATCTTTCACGGTCTCACTGGGGTAGCTATATAATTGGGAGTAATCACTGGATTTGTGTTCGTACCATATTTGCGGGTCGGTTAAAGCGGAGCGAGGTTTAGTATTAGTGTTATCTTTTTGATGCGGTTATGGTTAGCGGCTTATATAGTTATCATGAATGCAACTTATGTAGTATGTAGATCATATATTGAATTCGCTTTAACCGACCCCCATATTTGTCTCCAAACCTGTTTAATGTAACAGCAGAGACAGTGCCCGATCCAGAGTGAATCCCTCTCTCCTGTGATCAATCACAAATTAAATTATTCAATTGTGATGGATATAATCCCTCACCAGTTTTAATATATACGGTATCGATTCGAGGAAAACCATAATCGTATAATATGAAATACAACGGCTATTCAAATCGTAGCTGTTATTATACAACCCCTTTTACTTAGCATAGTTTTAATATAATTTATAAAAGTTTATTAATGCCACTAATCACAATTGCGATAAACTCTAACCGAAAGTTTTATTATGTGTTTGTTTATAAGGGCACCCAAATATAAAAATATATTTTCGTTTCTGGTTTCGATAACGTCGCACGGATATATTATATATGATCAAAGCGTTGCACGAATTCGGAAAGAGATTTATTAGGGGGCTAAATGAATGCTTGTGCGCACGTACAAAATTAATTGTTTAATAGTCCAAACAAAAGACCTGAAAAGATTTTAATCTCAAAAGAAAATTTGGAAATGATAACTCCATGCAACGATATCGTTTTACCGACTGCATGGGAGATTAAAAATAAATCGCCATTTATTAACATACATTCAAGTGGACTTAAAGTGAATTATGCGGGTAATGAAAATAGAAATTAGATTAACATCTGGGTGCTAGTCGTTGATAGTCTAATTAATAATGTATTGTTATTAAAAAAATTTTTTTTAACTAAAGAACCTGATGATTATAAAGTCACAATAATTCGTGCAAATCATCCGATTCCTTCACAATATGACATGTTTTACTTTGAAATTAAAATTATAAATAAAGGAAAAAATGGGTAATATTAATAATTATTTCATGTATAAACATCATCCCTTTTGTTTTTGTACTTGTAAATTTTTTTTACAATCTATGCTATTTCTTAATAGAATGATTGGCGTCGGATATTGTACAAAGCAAAGCGATAGAAAAAGAGACGACTCAAATATTGAATCAAATTACATATATGATATGCTCATGCCCGGTAATAGCAGTTGTATTTTATTTTCATATAGTTGTGGATTAACCACTTTGTAAAATTATTTAGGACAGCAATATAAGGAAAATGATTCTTGGGGATGTAGTTACCACGGTGACGATGGATTTTCTTTTTGTGCTGGAGGCTGTGAGCATTATGGGCAAACATATACTACTGGTGATACAATTGGATGCTATTTAAATTTTAGAAATAAGATGATATATTATACTAAAAATGGCGTAAATTTAGGTAATTATGTCACTATATTTTTAATTAATTAATTAATTAATTAATTAGACTTGCTATATTTCAAGGAATTGCATGCTATTTACCCAATGATTTAAAAAATGATTTGTATCCTTGCATTGGACTAAGATCGCAAAATGCATCTGTAGAAGCAAATTTTGGTCATAAGCAGTTTGAATATTTAAGTAAATTTATTTAGTATTTAAATTTTGTTTAGTTTACTGTATACATATAATAATGCTGACTTCCTTTATGAATAGTAATGACTAACGATGATCTTAGAATCAATTTTAAAACTCTTGATCTAGATGTAGATGAATTAACCAAATTATTGGAGAAAATGCCAAATAACAGATTTGGATTAACCCATAGGGGAAGAATATCTTTTCTTATGGGCGAATTTGATAAAGCTCTTGATGATTTAACTAAATTGCTAGAAATTGAACCAGATAATTTAAAAGCACTAAGATATCGAGTAGAAATTAATTATATAATGAAAAAATATAATGAATCATTTGCTGACCTAGAAAAATTTTTAAAGATTAGGCCTGGTGATAAATGGGCAAAGGAGACTAGGAAATTAGTTGAAAATATGTAAGTATAATGTCATTTGTAAATTCTTGGTAACATAAAAAAACTTAAAAGTTACTAGAAGTAAATAACAACTCAACCACATACCGTCTGTCACTATAGCGAGTAAGTTCTATATAAGACTATTAGTTACAAATAAATAATGATAGAAATCACACAATAATTAACCATATACCGTGTGTCATTATAGCCAGTAAGTTCTATAACAGAATTTTTTACAAACAGTAAATCACAATAAAAATCATGATAATTCTAATGCAATAATCAACTTAAATACATACTGTGTATCACTATAATAGCAAGTAAGTCCTGTAGCAGGATTTTTACAAATAAATCGTGATAATTCTACTGCTATAATTAAATCAACCTTAAACACATACCGTATGTCACTATAGCCGGTGAGTTTGGTAACTGGTTTTTTCGTCCAAACGATAAAAATCACGATAATTCTAATGAAATAATTAACCACATACCGATGTTACTATAGCCGGTGAGTTCTGTAACTGAACTTTTTGTCAAAACGATAAAAATCACTATAATTTTAATGCAATAATTAACCGCATACTGTATGTCACCATAGCGAGTAAGTTCTTCAACGAAATTTTTTACAAAGTTAGAAATCACGATAATTCTAGTGCAATAACTTACCACATATCGCGTGTCACCACAATAGCCGGTAAGTTATATAGCAAATTTTTTTTTTTAACCAGAAATCGTGATAATTCTAATGTAATAATTAATTACATATCATGTGTCCCATGTGTCATTATAGCCTGTAAGTTCTGTAACAATTTTTTTGCAACAGTAAATCACGATAGAAATCATGATACGTAATTCTAATGCAATAACAATCACATACGATATGTCACTACAGCTAGTGAGTTCTGCAGCAGTTTTTTTTTTATAAACAATAAATTACGACAGCAATAGCTCATTTAACCACATATACGTGTCATCATAATAGCGGGTAAGTTTTATAACAAATGTTTTTTTTCACAGAGGGGTTTTTACTTTTACGGTTCCGTTCATTTCACCGACAATCAGTTAACCGACAGTACGATTCACCGACAAGTTCATTTCACCAACAGTACGATTCACCGACAGTCATTTCACCAACAAAGTAATTCTGATCATTGACGTTAGGGTCAGGAGTTAAGGTTAATGGAATTTATAAAAAAAAACTTGTCGGTGAAACATACTGCGAAATAAACTTGTCAGTGAATTGAAAGTCAGCGAATCGTACTGTCGGTGAATCGATTGTCGGTGAAATGAACTTATCCGACATTTCATATGATCATGTGAATCTTTTTGCCATGATATTTTTTTGCATGAAATTACGTAATCAATTTTGCAAAATATCAGAAAAAACTTCACATGGTCATATTAACTATCGGATAACATCATTATTGAACATACGTACGAAAAATAACAGGAATTTTTTTTTCAACGGAGTTAATTTCATTCATGTGCTGCTACACAGCACATGGAGTGACATTAACTCCGTTGGAAAAAAATTTCTGTCGTCTGTCCAATAATGTACACGAACCGTAAAAGTAAAAAAATAGCTTCTTATAGTTAATGTCGCGGATTAAATGATCAGATCATCGCCATTAGCAAAATGATGGAGCCTATTGATCGTTCGAGTGATTATTACTCGAACACTCCAGAATTTTGCAGAGATTAAAACCCACATATTACCTTAAACGGTTTTGCAAGCAAATTTTCTGTAATTTCATGACTAATATATGATTAGGCTACAAAATTATATTGGATTATAGTCTATATCATTGCGCATTTGAAGTTAAATTGGCAATTTAATGGATAAATTTTATCCCTAAATTTGACCTCTACCCCTAAGTAGGGCTACCGAAAACCTGCGATAGCACGATACGCGCGTAAATATTAATTTTATCACATAGCATATGCGGTAGCATATTTTACACGTCAAAGCAGATTTTGCATAATTCAGGGCATAATTTGTAAGTTTTCTAGCAGATTAAGCATAACAATAAAATTTTGAAACCCCGGAAGATTCTGATGCGAACTAGAGGTGCAGAATTTTTATAGGGGATCCCAAAATTTCCGAGTCGGATCCTTCGGATTTAGGCCGGCATTTAGCAATACAAGTCAATCATTTCTATGTCTAAATTATCAGCTGGGCAGTTTTACTTAATGAGTGGGCAATAACTTCATAAGTAAAACTTTAACATTACTCATTAACTAAAACACATTTGTGTTTTTCGGAAAGAAACGGAAAGTCAATGTCGATTTTTTAAAGTAAATGCCTATTTGGTTCGCAGAATTTATGGCATAGTTTCAAAAAATCGTAGAATTTAGCAGAATTTACCGCATAAATAGAACGAATAAACGGACCTGTGAAGCAGGCGGAATTTGGAATCTGTCGCCGCAGAAAATCGGTGGCCCTAACCCGTTGGCAATGGAGTTCAGTAGAGCCCAATGGAGCTGTGAATGGAGCCAATAGAGCCGATGGATACTAACCCTTTGAATGTATTACAGCAGACTTTGTATAATTTAATGGGTCAGCATCTGTAATCTTAGTTATACTAGCTTGTATTGAAAGGCTGCAGAACATTAGTATAATGCATGAATTATACAAAATTTGAGTGAAGCAGCCAGATAAATTTAGAGAGCTCCATTGGATACATTGTCAACCTAGCCCTAGGGCATCCACAAAATATTAGTTCAGGTGTAAGGCCACGCAAAGTTAAATTTTCGTTTTGCATTACATGGAATTCGAACAATCGGTCGCCGGGCGGTTTTTTTTTTTTTTTTTTTTCTGTCGTTCCTATAGGATAATTACGGGAGTTATCGGGTGATACCGGATAAAATATTGAAGTCAAAAAAATTAAATAGCAAAATTCGAACAATTGGAACTTAAAAAAAAATTTTTTTTAAAAAATTTTAAAAAATTGGTCGGCAGGCAATGCAAAACGAAAAATTCAAAACAAACGTTCGCTTTGTCAAAAGAAGGTCAAAAATCACACATTTCTTGAAGATGTGCATAATAAATCACCTTTGTGCCTTAACAAAAAATTTTCATCGAGAAATTTTACTATATAACCCACCCTAACATAAATGAACTTTAAAAAATTTTATCGATCGTGAAATTTTGACGGTGCCCTAGGGGTAGTCGACCTCTAATCCCAAAAAAGTGCTTCAAAGATTTAAATTTTTTTGTGGCCTATCTATTTAGACTATACCAAATCTGATTTCATTTTAATCTGTCACAATACAGTTAACTACAATAATTCTGATACAATAACTAACACAACTTTAACCACATATCGTGAATCACTATAGGATGTAAGCTTTGTATCAGAAGTTTTTTATAAGCAGTGAATTATGATATAAATCATGATAATTCTAATACAATAATTAATCACATACCGTATGTTCTAAAGCGGGTAAGTTCTGTAACAGATTTTTTTTTTTTTTTACAAAACAGTAATAAATAAAGATAGTAATCACGATAATTCGGATGCAACAATTGACTCAACCTCAACCTCAATCACATATCACAATAGCCGGTATGTTTTAGTAATTTTTATAGGCAGTACTGTAAATCACAATAGAAATTACAACGATCTTAATGAATAATTCAAATGCAATAATCAACCACATACCGTGCGTGTGTCATCACAGTAGCGGGTAGGTTCTGTAATTATTTTTATAAATAGTAAATCACGATAGAAATCTCGATAATTATAATGCAATTAACTCAACCACATACCATTTGTAACTATAGCCTGTAAGTTCTATAACGGAATTTTTTTCGAAAACAGTAAATTATGACAAAAATCACAATAATTTTAATACAATAATTAACTTTAACCACATACCATGTGCCAATATAGCTAGTAAGTTCTGCAACAGAATTTTTTTTTTTTTTTTTTTACAAACAGTAAATCACGATATTTCTAATGCAATAATTAACCACATACCATGTGCCACCATAGTGAGTAAGTTCTGTAACATAATTTTCATAAACGGCAATCGCGATAGAAATCACGAGATTTCTAATGCAATAATTAACCACATACCATGTCCACCATAGCTAGTAAGTTCTGTAATAGGACTTTTTTTTTTCTTGCACAGTAATAGAAATCACGACAATTCTACTGTACTAATACGATAAATAATTCAACCACATACTGGTGTCACTAGCCGGTAAGTTCTGTACTAGAATTTTTATAAACAGTAAATCACGATAGAAAACACGATAATTCTAATGCAATTGTTGACTCAACTCAACCAAATACTATAGCCAGTAAGTTTTGTAATTAAGTTTTTTACAAACGTAAATCACAATCGAAATCATGACAATTCTAATGCGATAATTAACTCAACCACATACCGTGTGTAGATAGTGAGTTCCATAATAAAATCTTTTACAAACAGTAAATTACGATAGAGATCACGATAATTCTAATGCAGTAATTAACTTAAATCACATACTCTACTTTACTATAGCTAGTGAGTTCTGTAACATAAATTTTCAATCAATATATCACGATAATTTTTATTTTAGTATAATAATTAATCTTAACCACGTACCATGTGTCATTACTATAGCCGGTAAGTTCTGAATAGATTTTGTTGCAAAAAGTTGTAGAGTAGAAACCTTCAATTGGACTTAATGAGGTTTTTACTTTACAACACTCTAGTAACGTTACAATTCTAATACAATAATTAACATAAAAATAATCTCATATTGTGCGTCACTATAGCCTGTAAGTACTGTACAGAATTTTTATAAACAGTAAATTAAAATAGAAATTATTATAATTTTAATGCAATAATTAACTCAACCTTAACCACATAGCGAGTAAGCAAGTTTTTACAAACAGTAGATCACAAAAAAATAACGATAATTCTAATTAACTCAACCTTAACCACATATCATGTATTACCACAATAGCAAGTAAGTTATGTAACGAAATTTGTAAACGATATTTCTAATACAATAATTAACACACCATAATAGCGGGTAAGTTTTTTAAAAGAATTTGTTTTACTGACTATAATCAAGATAGAAATCACGATAATTGTAATGCAGTAATTAACCTTAATTAATCGCATACTGTATATTACTATAGCCGGTAAGTTCTATAACAAAATGCTTTACAAGTAGTAATTTATGATAAAAATTACGATAATTTTTATGCAATAATTAAAATAATTAACTACAATATTGTTTGTCATCATAATAGCCGGTAAGTTCTGTATTTTTACAAATACCAAATTACGATAATTCTAGCGCAATCATTAATTTAACCTTATTATGTGTTACTATAGCACGTAAGTTTATAATTGAACTTTTTACAAACAATAAATCAAGATAGAAATCGCTATAATTCTAATGCAACAATAATTGACAACCATATTATGTGATACATGACAGAAAGTAAGTTATGCAACGAAATTATTTTACAGTAAATCACGATAAAATTCATGATAATTCTAATGCAGTAATTGACTTTAACCGTGTGTGTTACTACAATAGAAAGTAAGTTATGCAACAAAATTATTTTATAATAGTAAATCACGATCATTCTTATACAATAATTAACCACATTATTTGTCACCATAATAGCCGGTATTCTATTTTTTACAATTGTAAATCACGATAATTCTAGTGTAATAATTAATTTGCCTTAATCATGTGTCACTATAGCATGTAAGTTTATAACTGAATTTTTTACAAACAACGATAATTCTAATGCAATAACCAAATACTTTGTGTTACCACAATAGAAAGTAAGTTATGCAGCGGAGTTATTTTACAAACAGTAAAACATGATAAATTCACGATAATTCTATAACTAAGACACGTACTATATGTCACTATAGCTTGTAAGTTCTATAGTACAATTTTTTATAAAGATAAAAATTACGATAATTTTAATACAATAACTAACTTGGCCACATGCTGTGTCACTATAGCTTGTAAGTCTATAACAAAATTTTTTACAAGCAGTAAATCACGGTAGAATTACTTAATTCTCATGTAATACTACACTCCTTGTGTTCATAGCCGGTAAGTTCGTAACTAAATTTTTTATAAACAATAGTAATCATAATAATTCTAATTAACCACATACTGTGTATCACTGTAGTCGGTAAGTTCTATAATAAAATTTTTTTCTTTACAAATAGTAATCGCGGTAGAAACATGATATTTTTAATACAATCACATACCGTTGTTACCACAATAGCAAGTAAGTTCTGTAATATAATTTTTTTAAAAAGTAGAGGTCACGATAGTTTTAATGCAATCATTAAATTAACCACATTCTGTGTGTTGTCACAATAGCCGGTAAGTTCTATAATAAAGTTTTTTTTATAATCATATACCGCAGCGAAAGATCCGAATTGATTCGGTATTTTTAACAGGGTACCAGAACTAAAACTTCATATATAATTAATATGGAAATTATGGAACTACACTACTAGTGACAGGTTCCATGTGAATAGGTTTCCAAAACCGTCAATTCGGATTCGATTTATGCGGAAAGTTAGAAATACTGCTACTGGCTACGGGTACATGTGAGAGACAATAGGGAGCCTGTTGCCGATAGTGTGTTTTCAGTGTTAATTATATGTACAGTTTTAGTTCGAGTACCCTTTGTAAAATGCTATCTTCATATCCATTAAAAATGCAAGTTCGGTTCGGATTTTTTTGCGAAATTCTATTTTTAATGTGTTATAACATTGATTATTCATTTTTATATTATTCTTTCTATTTAAGATTTAAAAAAGAATTTAAAAATTGGACAAGCGGCAATCATGATATCGATAAATTTATTCAACAAACTCAACTTAACGCAGAGAGATTTAAGGACATTATAGAATGGATACCTTTTAACAAACTTACAAATATAAAATATATTGCTAAGGGAGGCTTTGGTACTGTCTTTAAGGCAATATGGATTGATGGATATATTATGGGATCCAGTCAATTGAATAATGGATGGAATAGAAGGCCACATATGATTGTTTGTTTAAGAAGTCTTGATAATTCTGAGGATATAAGACGAGAATTTTTAAAAGAAGTAAGCGTTTTATAATTTTTATTATCAAAGTATAGTTTATTTATTCTAATTAATATATTAGGTTGAAAATCAACATAAACATGGGGGAATGTCAGCAATTGAAATTTATGGAATTACTAAAAACTCAAAAGATGATAATTATATGATGGTTATGCAGTATGCAAAGCAAGGAAGTCTCCGAAAATTATTAGATAGTAAATATAATGAATTAGATTGGCTTTCTAAAATAGTTAACTTATGCTACATAGCTGACGGGCTTAATACAATTCACAAAGCCAACTTAGTGCATAAAGATCTTCATTCTGGAAATATAGTCAATCAAAATATACTTAGTTCATACATTACTGATTTTGGCTTATGTAAGCCAATGTCTCAAGATCCAAGTTTAGAAGAGACTTATGGTGTACTTCCTTATATTGCACCAGAGGTATTATGGGCAAATGGAAATGAGTATACTAAAAAATCAGATATATATTCTTTTGGAATAATCATGTCAGAAATATTTACTGGATTTCCTCCATATTATGATATCCCACATGATAAAGGATTGGCAATCAAAATTTGCAAAGGGGGTAGACCAGAAATTAGCTGTGAAGTTCCTCAACTGCTTTTGGATTTGATGAATGAATGCTTAGATGCTGAACCTCAAAATCGACCAACTACAGAGAAATTGGTTAATACTCTGAATCAATTTTATGAAGATTTGAAAAACAAGGAAACCAAATTATACAAACAAATTAAAAAAATTAAAGACTCTGGCAACAATTATAATCAAATCATGTCAGCACGACTCAATTATCAGTCCCATAAACAAGCTATTTATACAAGCCGGTCTTTAAATTATAAAGAACTTCCCAAACCAATAAATGCAGGTAAGAACATTATCCTATCAAAATATTGGCTTTTAAAGTATCATTTTTATACTTATTAATTCTTGTACATGTAGTAAGCAACCCGGTACCTGTAGTTAATATTCACTAGTATTTGAATTGATATTAATTTTTTTTTATTCTATACTCTTACTTTTTTTTTTATATTAAACATTACAAATAAGTTATTAAAATTTATTGAGATTGCTATATATACTGTACAGCATATGTAGATATCTTATGCACATTTATATAAAATTGTTTACCAATACATCAGGAACCTGTGGAATTTGTGATACAATTTAGTAAAATATGTTTTTGATATCAGTAAATTATTTGATTTACCGCTAATTAATTAATACAGATTTAATTATATTTATTTATTTTTACATAAATTTATCAACTTGCAATTTTTTGAAAAAAAGTTGAACTAAATTTCATTTTAACTGTTTAAGCTTTATAATTATTATTAGAAAAATATTTGTTGTTATGTTCAAACTGCTGCTACAGTATTATTTTCATAATAACATATATTTAAAAAAAAGAAAATAAGAAAATAAAAATACATTTATTATACTTTGTTAAACAAAATACTATAATATTTGCTAGCTATTTAATATAATTAAAGTAATCACAATAACCTAAAAAATAAAAAAAAATAAAAAAGTTAGTTTTAATATTAAGTGCTACTAAAATACAATATATTTAACATTTATAGTGATTCTTTGCTTAAGTTTTGTTGAACATCAGCTAAAATATCATTATAGCCAAAAAACTTCTTTTAACAGTAGCAGATGAAATAGATAGCGAAATATAATCCTTTGCTATCATATTTAATTCTGGCAATTGATAAGCTACTTTATTCCAAAATTCCTTCAAATTATTGAATTAAATTGTTGATAAATTCAAATTCACATATATGTCCTATTCTTGAATCAAATTCATCGATAGATTTGTTAATTCCAAAATAAGGCTATAAGATAGAATGTCACAATTGGCTGTTGTAAAGTTAATAAATCATGGATCAAAATTTGAGATGTTTAAAAAAGTGGTTAGGCTAGGTAATTTGTAATATGATGTTCATATTTTTGGTAGGCATTTCAAATGCACTTTGAAATACTGAAATAAAAGATTTGACTTGAAAATTAAGAGGTTATTAACATAGATTCATACAACTCTTCCTGACGATCACTTGTACCAAACTTACAGCAAACGAAAACAGAAACTTGTTGGAGAAAAGTAGAAGAGACAACTACAAATAATGGTTTTTACAGAGGTCAAGGTTTTCTTTTTTTTCCGGACTCCTCTGTATATTCAGCATGCAAGTTAAAAGCGGTCCTGTACAAGATAACTGGCGAGAAGGTGTTGGTGCCCTTGTACAGAAAATTTTAATAGAAGCTCTGCTTCTGCTGACGAAGTTAAAGATAGTTGGTCTAAGGAGAACAACAAGCGAGTTTTCAACACACTTACTACTGAAGTTTAAGGATACCTGCAAACCGAAACTTTACACCAAACTCCACTCTTGGACTTTTCGAAATTTTCACCAAATAGTGGGAAAAACGGTATACCCCCATTGATTGATCGATAACAACAATCACTGCCGAAAAAGGAAAGTCACATACAGGAGTACGTGTTTACTTTTAAATAATAGCATTGCATCGGTTACCTCAAGAGGTTACAGTGTTTACACCGAGATTTACAGAAGCTGGAAAAGCATAGGTCGCTTAACTTTGCACAGAAACAAACATTAGCATGAAAATACATTGCAGGATATTGCACTGAACTCAGTGGGACCGCAAGAGAAATTTCAGACTTGGCCTCTACTCAAGATTAGATATTTTATATATCTCAATATAGACAATAAGTAACTAGCATAGAGTTTAAACTAGATTATTTAGTAGTCTATATAATTTTTACAATCCAGCACGGGTTTAATAGTGCTATCTTTGTTTTCTTTTCTTTTATTTTGTTTTTTTTTTATATGTTTTTTTGGTTTTATTTGTTTAGGTAGATCAAATCTGGATGCCAAGGTATCACCCCTTTTTTTTCTTTGCTCTTTGTTTTGTGTCTGTATTTCATAGAAAAGATGATACTGATAGGCATGTGGCACCAGCCAATGATCAAAGGATTCATGCTTCTAGAAAGTTAGAGGCCCGGAGGGAGGCAAACAGCCACTAGGCAATGTTGCACCTGGGCTTTAGCCGAGTGAGTCACTTGTTGCGGTTAAATAAGAATTAGCTAGTTAAATTCTTGTAATTTTACTTGGTTACCATCTTAATAAAACAGTGGCAGGACATGCCAAAAAAAAAAAATAAATAAAAGAGGTTATTAATAAATGAAGTTCATTACCAAAATTAGTAGAACTTTTGTTATGTTTCAAAAACTAGCCAATTGAAAAGTTGAGTTTCAATAAAAGAAATATGGGCTTTGTATCAATTTAAAAAAAATTCAAGCTTGAAACAAGAATTTGCACATATTTAGTAATAATTTATAAGTAAATCTTAATAAGTTCATGATTTTAAAAATCTGTAAGCATTGTTATAATTTCATTAATAATTGTTGTTGAATAGTTAGTAATATCTTTTTAATAGAAAGTACAAATATAGTCAAAATATTTATTAACATAAAACACTATATAAAACTATGAATTTCATTGAGTTTCTAATAGAAGATGAATTTTTTTTGGTGCACTAATTTCATTATTTTGAAGATGCTGTATATAATGATTATGATACATCTTCAAATAAGCTATTGTTTGCTTAATATAGCTAAGTAATTTTTATATAATTTCAAAATAATTAACAGAAATCCATACTTTTCTAAAAAAACCAAATAAATTCTATGTTATTAATAACATAATAATAAAAATTAAAATACTGTATATTATACTAACCTGATTAAATTTATTATATATATTAAACAGAGACAATAGATTAGTTGTAGCATTATTGGCTTAAGAATATCTCAAAAATATTTCTTTATATATGCTGCAAAATCAGAAAACATTAAATAAGGAGATTCAAGAAAAATTGATTATTTGATGAGAGTTTGAATAATTAATTGCTCAATAGTTGTATTGTTAATCTAATCTAAAAAGCCTACTTCAACTAACTTTGTATATCATGATAAGAAAAAATTATATTTCCAACATATTGTGTATATGAATCTGAAGTTTTATTGATACTTTTTTCAACTAAAAATGTTTTAAGTTCATCAATTTTTGTTTTAAAAATATTTGTTAAGTAATCTTTATACAAAGTATTTGCAGATGAAACTGCACTACTATCATAAACATTTTCTTTAATTTAAGACAACAACTTGTCAATTTTTTTGAGAGAAATATTGGCTTCAGCAAATGATTTACAAGTCCTAAAACCATTTTTTTTCTAAAATCTAAATCTTGTACTACCATTGAAAGTATTAATTATCATGTTTGTATAGTTTATTTGCTGCAGCTTTATTGTTTTTGTAAATTTTGCTATTATTGTGTACTGTAATTGTTGATCAAATATTGTAATCAATACTATAATAGCAAAATTGATATATTAACTTGCTATCATCCTTTACAAAATCATCACTAAATTCAATTACTCAACTATGCAATAAAATATGTTTTGGTTTTGAGCCTATAATGACAATGAGTTGTTATTTAAAAAATAATTTAATTGATAATCTAACTATCAACTGAATAATAGGTGAAATGTGATGTTTTCTATCTAAAACTTTTTTCTTATTAAGTTAATGATACATATCCACTAATTAAAAGTTATAAAGCTCGTCAAGATACATATAACAATAGTTAGATCATTCAAATAGACCCAGCTAATTTAAATAATCTAATCATCATTAGATGCATCTTGTTAAGCTCTACAACTTTCAATTAGTGAACATGTATCATTAACTTAGTAAAAAAAAAGTTTTAGATGAAAGATATCACATTTTATCTATTCTCTAGTTGATAGACAGATTATCAATTAATTGAAAATAATAGCAATTATTAAATTTAATAAATATAATAATAATATTTTTTTAAATTTAAATAATAACAACCTTTATTAAATTTTTTTTTATAAGGTGAGGTTTTGTCTTTATCTTTATTAATAATTTGTATTGAGAATCCACTAGGGGTTTCTTTGGTCTATAAGACTAATAATTACAAATTTTTTACAAGAATGAGACTCAGACTATAGACATTTAACTATCTAATTTATCTGCAATCTAAACCTACTAGAGTGGTTCAAAACTCACCTAGATTCTATAATATATCATATTATTAGTAGGTGTACTAAATTTTATCCAGGTAGTTAGCCATGTTAAGGCTTTTTTTGATGCTTTTCTAAGTGGTGGACAGTTATTGTCTATATGTTATTAGTTAGGCAGCCCACAGCTACAGCTATAGGTGTATGGTATCTTTGGTCTGGAGTTGTTGGAGCTAGATATGATATTTTGTCTTGTTCAGTTACCATTAATATTTGTAGGTATGTTGTGTTGTTGTTTCCAGTTCGATAACTTAGCACAGTATAGTTTCTAAATTAGATTATATATATTCTGAGATAATTGCAAGAGTAGTAAAATAGTAGTATTTGTTGCTGTTTTATTAAAGTTTGTATATTCTCTGATAGTTTGTATGAGTGCAGTAGATATAAATCCTTGTATAGTTGTCTAAATATTTGTATTGTTCCTAGTATAATTGTTGAGTGATAGGCTAGAGTGATAAGTAAGTTTTTGATGTAGCTCTTGACATTATGTGTTTGTTATATCAAGTCTTGAAGATTACAAGAATTGCTGTATTGTGTTGGTAATAATTGTGTTAAGATTAGTTGAATTTGGACATACAAGCCAATGTATATAGCTTTCATGTGAATTATATGAAATACAGTTGAGATTTGAAAAATACTAGGAGTATAATGCATGTAGGTTTGGTATGGTCCAATTTAAATAAAATAACTACAGAGTTTTGACTCAATGAGACAATTCTAAAGAGATTAAAATTATCTAAATTAATTACAAAATATTAAGATTATTAAGGATTTTTATTTTAGATATTTAAATTTAATCAATTCTTAAATATGTAAAGGAACACAGATTCTTAATGATTTCAGGAACTTGTAATTAGATTTTAATGATCTTGAGCTTATTGGAATTATATTATTAAGATAAGCATTTTGATGGTTGTTTCATTTAAATCAAATAACAGTATCAAAAGTTATTTGTTATCAAACTTTTAAAAATTTAATAGAAGAAAAAACAAATAACTAATATATTATTAGTAAAAAAAACTCTTTCTATTTCCAAAATATTTGTTAATTTTCTCAATTTACACAAAATTTTATTAAGTTAACAACCTTTTGGCTTTTAATAACATTTGTTTAACTACTGTTTTTATATATATTTTAAAGTTCTAAGTCTTTATCTTTTACTGTTCTTGAGATATTCAATTTACAAGAACAGGCAGACAAACCACTGTTCTCTCTCCAAAGCTTTGCTTTTCTTGGCAAACTGAACTTAATAATATACTAATACCTCATAATTAAATTCATAGTGCTTATCTCTAGCTTCTAAACAAGCTATAGTATATCAAATTTAACCTAAAATTAATCATTTTAGAATCTAAAACATCAAAACTTTCTTTTTTATTCTTTAAACTCCTAAAAAGTTCTTTTTTAGTTTACTTCTATCCAAATTGTTTTTTGTATGATATTCGGTCCTGTAATTCTGATCTGTTTATATCTGTCTATATTAATAATACAATTAAACCTTTTTTGTTAATCTATTTTATAATTAATTTATATAAAATAATTACTGCATTTATTATTTATTTTACAATCAACTTAGCAATATTAGTATAACTTAATAATACATAATCTGAGTAATATATGATATAAGTAATATATAATCTATACAACTTTAAACTACCTAGATTATACAAGGTTATATAAGCTGCAGTAGCCACAATAATATCTCTGTAAATATAAACACCCTTATAACAAGTCTTTAATACATTCTATATCTCTAAATCTTTCTAAGAAATACAATAAAAATATATAATTTTGAAGCTTATTCTATTTTCTTTTCAAATTTAATAACTATTTCTTTACAATACCTTTTGTTTATAAATTATTGGAAAAAATCTAACAAATATGCCTACCTCAATTAAACTTTTTAGATCTAGATGCCTTTTATCAAAATTACATAGATACTTTTGATATTATAGTCTATAAAGATGAATTAAACAAAGTTAAATCTATGCTAGCTCAATTCAAACTCACTACTTGTATTACTAAAAACTCTTTGCAACTACAAAGCTATAACTTTTTCCCAGCATCTACTGCTACTATTAAATGTCTTTGTAGCAATTTTTATATCCACTTTATCTTCTTAACTAATAAACAATGTTGTTTTTGATTAGTTTGTTGTTTAGATAAAATTTGTTGATATTGGAATTAAGAATTAAATTTAATATTATTAAAAATATCAGTTTGTGTAGTAGTTTTATTATTATCAGTTTTCATCTCAGATGTTTTATGTTGTTTTTTTTTTTTTTTTTTTTTTTAAGGTGAGGTTTTGCCTTTATCTTTATTAATAATTTGTGTTGAGAATCCACAAGGGGTTTCTCTGGCCGAAGCCATATTTTACAAATTTTTATACAAGAATAAGACTCAGACTATTTTATCTGTAACCTAAACCTACTAGAGTGGTTAAAACTCACCTAGATTTGATAATTTATTATGTTATTAG